>CM021101.1:231238983-231425837 GCA_007115665.2 Sequoiadendron giganteum | reverse complement strand
TCAAGATAGTGTATGCACATCAGGAAGGAGCAACCTACGCGGGCTCTGGTGCGATGCTCTTCATGGGTTTCCAGCTCAAAGCTGAACAAAAAGGGCCTGGTTGGAACGATGCCTCCATGAATCTGCTGAAGGTGAATGTTTCAAACCGAGGGAATCCCATGACCTAGTTGGGCTGCATGCACAATCTACTCCAGAACTCTGAGGTAGCGCGTAGGAAAGACGAGCTTCATCAGTTTTATAATCTTATGCTTGGAAACGCTGATGTCCAGCAATGAGGTGATGAAGTGGGATCAGACACTAGTGTTCACCCGATATTGCTCTTCATAATGCACGCAGTCTTTCCCAAGGATCCATTTAATGGCTTTCACGTATAATAGGTTTTTCACACCTGTCATACGTTTTAAGCGCCTGTAGGTAATCTTGCCAAGAAAGGCAGCCTGGGTCTTTTCGCAGGTGAGTCTCACTGGTTTTTCCATGATTTCTATTTTTTTAAGCTAAAAGATTAAAACTGCTAAGGTAGCAGGGGATTTGCTAGGTTGAAAGGCTAGCCGATATTGTGGTTTGCAATGCTACGCAAGGAGCTGATTTATAGACTAGCTGACGTTTACTTGCCAAAGAAATCATGATTAACAATTACACCAAGTGTGTGACTTCACCTAGGTTTTCAGCATTGCAGCGTGTGAGGTGACGAGAAGGAGAGTTGCAGCTTGCAACTTGCTCCACTAAGCTACCACATCATTCACAAATCGGCCAAGTGTTAGTAATAGGAAGTGTCACCATCTCATCTGAATCAGATGAAATTATAGAGAGAAGCTTTGCTGGGAAGTGTACCCTGTATGATCACTAATATCAATACAGATAGCCTGGAAGGAAAGGCTTGCGAGGTTACCTGGGTTTGTTTTTCAAGACAAGAATCTGCTTCCATCACATGTGAAAGATTGTCATTTAATATTTGGGCAGTTTGGCTAGTTGGCGAACTTTTAACACAAACAAGCTGATAATGCATAATAGCAACTTGGCATAAACGGCTGGTACGTACCTTTTTTGGTCGCTTTTCTCAAGAAAGCGGAAAAGGTAAGTTATGACATGCAGGGAAACATATTTATTGAAGAAGTTACCAAAGAATTAAGCAATTAAGGTATTCACAAGAAGAGAGAGTTTTTAGAAAAGCTAAGTCATTTTCCAAAGGTTTGCACAAAGACCCTTGTGAAGATAAAATGGCCGAAATTGCAGAACATCCTACACAGACTTCGACTCGAGTAAGTCTAAGCGAGCAAATGAGGAATGCACCCCACGTGTAGCTCTACGATGGAGAGTCTTATGCTACTCCAGCATACCTACAAAGCCTAGCTGGCCTTTTACTCACCCAGTGAACCAGAAGTTATTCAACACGATTCCTCACAGAGACCAGGCAGTGGTTTTGGAGGACTGGAACAATGTCTTTGACCTTGAGTTGTCTAGCAATCCTAAGAGCCTTCGGGAAGCTGCATGTGAAAAAATGAAGCATATAATGGACCAATTTCCTAAACGAATATGGTACTGCGGGCTTGCACAATACATGGTCCCCTTGGTGCACCCTTTTCCAGAGATTGTAGCAGCATGTGCGACACTCTTCAACCCAAACATAGGGTTTATCAGCAGCAAGGATTTTCGGGTAGTTATTAGCCCCGTGGCTATTCAGGATATGTTGTGCATCCTATTTCTTTTGGGTAAGGAAGTTGACGATTTTAGCTTGGAGAGAATGTAGCAAAAGTGGGGAGAGCTCCAATCTGGGCCATAGTTTTATTGCTCCAAACTTCAGCATCCAAGCAGTTCGACCCCGCCCAAATTCCCTTTTGGTTTGAAAACTCTAAAAGGTGTGGCACAATCTGCCGCTTCTATGTTGGTGATGGTGTGCGGGTTGGACTAAGACAAAGAAGTTCATCAGTTTCAAATGTCCCTCTTCTTTATACTAAAGAAGAATAGCAAGAACCCACTTTTTGATTTGGTGAAGATTATTAGTGATGGCATTTGGCTACAGCTAAAGGAATTTGGGGTTGGCTCTAAGTTCAAGTATTCGTCTTTCCTGGCCTACTTAATTTTGCGCCAAAATATGGATTATTTTTCAACGTGTATGCTCTTGTCTGTTTTTTATGAGAGTGGCTCAAGGAAGTCAGTTTCGACATGGACCCCCATCATGTCAAAAACGTTCGATTATTATGCGTTCTCGGATGCGTTAATAGCCCTGACTATAAGGGCTTTGGGTAAGGCTAGTATAAATATGACCGAATGCATATCACCCCGCCAGAAGTCCTAGCTTGGGAGGTTAACTCCACCCTGTAACTGGTTCTTTGGCACAGATTTCACCATGCTCCGCATGCCAGGCTTCATCCAAGAACCTTTCTGGCTTCCTCATTTCCTCTTCGATAGAGTGTTGGCCTTGGAAGCAATAAGACAACTATGTACCCTTGAAGATAATTATTGGGGAGGAAAGCTCTTAACCTCCCATTTATTGTTGCCAATCATGTTTGGTTCGGTGTCGCTAGTTAAGAAGAGGACCTCGTAGATCGATACCTCAATGATTCTACTTTCAAATTTGGGTCACCTCAAGTTGGTGCTAATAGATGATCCTTGGAATTACAACCCTGAAAATAATTTGTTGGAAATCGGCATCAAGATCTCGCATTCACCTCGGCCATTCTGGGACCTCCGGAGGGATCTTGAAGAAGGAAACATATGTAGATATGTAGGCCTCGAATATTTGCCTACAGTGGATGGTTGACCACCCTGGTTGAATTTTTATCACATTGTGGGGAGGGTCAACCCAAATCTCGTGATCAGCCCCCTTTTGGTCACCTAATTAAAGAAGCTCAATTAGGCACCCAAGAAGATGTAAGCTTTCTAGATATACTGGCAAGTTATATGATGAGGTCGCCCTTGATGAGAAGTTTGATGAAATTTGAGAAAATGAACATCCGGATGTTGATAATTCTCTGAACCACTCAACATCCATGCAGCAATATAGAGAAGAGGAGGCTACTGCGGAATCTGGGGAAGAAGTAACTCAGAATTCCCCCGCCATCACTGAGAATCCAGTACTTGAAAAGAATACTGGTAAACAACCCGTGCAGGAGGAAGAGTCATGCATACTAGCATCCATGTTTGCTGCCTCCTCTAAATCAAAACGAAAGCCAAGGACCACCAGTGGTAAGAGTTGGTTCATTCTCAACCTCGATGATTTCCCAGAGGAGAAGTGACAATGTACTGAGGAGGCCGATGGGAAGGAACAGCAGCTAACAAAGGAAGCGATCGAGGCATCTGCAGCTTTGCCGAAACACCAGGTAAACTTTCCTCCCTCTTCTCTCTCCTTTTTCTTTGGTCTCACCACAGTCTGCCCCTGCTATCTCATCCGCGCAAGTCATCTCCGCTTCTAGTTTTGTCATTCATTCTGGTCTTGCTCCTCCCGTTTCCCCTCCTGTTTCCTATGTTTTCCATACTTTACCTAGAGTGCAATTTGGTGTCAACACCAAGCTCATAGGCCAAGAATTTTGATCCCCAAGGCCCAAACCTGTGGTTGGTGTGTCCCCAGTTTTTTCTTACACCGTCACTTCATTTTCATCCCGCCATTCTCCCCAGTTATTATAATGCGACCCAACAAGACCTCTGATGCCTCATCCACACTATCTTTCCCACTGGCTGTCCCTCAAGAGTATCCTTTTGCTAGTGGACTGGGTATCCTGGCCCAGGAATATTTCTCGTAGGTCGATGCGAATAAAAGTGCTCGCTCCAATCGTATCAGCAAGCGAAGAGTGAAGGATGCAACTAGGTAGGTGGAGCCCCACTTGCAAACCGTTTTCAATGAAAGCCAAAATTCCTTGATGTTTGTGAAGATCACTCCTAATGTGATCAAGGCAGTAAGCGAGATGCAACCCAGTGACTATTCTGTGAATGCTGTCAGGTTAGTCTTGCGGCAGGCCCGCCCGCAAGATAAAGTTGAGCGATGGAGGAGACTCAAAAAATAGTGACTACTGATTTTCTCAAGCTTAGCCGGTAGGAGAAGAAGAAGGATGATCAGATTGTGGAGCTGAAAAGGAAGGTCGACATCTGGGTAAACAAATTCAAAGCCCAGGAGAATGAAATAGGTCGGCTGGAGAAGGAGAGGAGTTCCTTCAAGGATAAAATCAAAGAGTTGTAGAATTTGAGCGAGGAAGTCGTTCTAACTCTTGAGAAGTAGGTTGAGCTACTCCGAGAAAATGAAGAGAAGTTTCAAGTAGAAGAAAAGGAACTCCAAGCTAAGTCTAAGCTGCTAACTGAGGGCATGAGACAGCTTCGATAGAACACCACTACCAAGATTGCTGAAGTGAGTACCAACTTGGAGTTGGAGGTTCAAAAGACTAAGCAGGCCGAATTGGCTCTGGCAAAAAAGGAAAAGGAGATTTTTACCTTGAAGGAGCAGATGTCCACATTGGATAAAATCTTGGTAGAGGCAGTGGCAGGTCTAGGCAGCAAAGAGGCAGAATTGGCTACCCTGAGAACCCAACCCCTTGTGCCTCGAATGAGCTCCTCGAAAATTTCCAAAGGGCAACATGCATCATACTGGGACAAGGTGAAGGCTTTGTGCCTTATCCTGCAGCCCAATTTAAAGTTTATAGCGCAAGCGGCTAGCCTCTATGAAACGGTGAGTGAATCGATACAACAGGTTCAGGAGTCAACTTCTGACAAGGTTCCCGAGGCTAGAATATTATTGGGTAAGTTGCATACCACTTCGGATGAAGCATTGAGTAGCGTGGGCATCAACGACTAAACGACGGAAGCTTTGGGTAAAAGTAGCCTCATCTCCATGCACGAGGCCGTTCAATAGGTAGCAGATTAGAGAGCTCGGTTAAACTAGGTTACCAGTGACATGCGGACAAAGTTTTTCTGGTTGACTCAGAGAGGTCTCCCTTTGCCTTTTATTACAGACCAAGCAGTATCGGGTGTGGAGCATATTGTTGAAATGATTGAGGAGAAGAAGCGGGATCTTTCTATCTTCTAGACTTTTGATCAATCTCTGACTACTGAGGAGATCGAGGGGATCGTGCACTGACTGGTGCAGCTTTTCTTCCAATTGGAATTGGAAACTAAATTATCAGGCGGATTTCCTTTCAAGGCAATTATTGATCTCAGACTGGCTCATGAGCATCTGTGAGCTCTCTCTCCACCGACAAATGAGGTATGGACCAATCTGTAGGCCACCCTATCGAGGTTGTGAGCATTCTTGTTGCTGAGCCAAAGGTTTTTGGGGTTCTTTTTTTCGCAAGCAAAAAGCCCCTATGAGTCACCAAACTGTTCAACAAAAACCGCCTAAGCCTTGGTATTTTTCTTTTCTTTTGTGGTTGTGCCTTAGTTTTGTATGCTCACTGTCCTCGTAGCTCACCATGTGGCTCCCTCGTGAAGCTTTTCTTTTTTCTTTTGCTTCGTTTGTCTGCAGCCTCTGACTGCGTGTCGCATGGCTTGCATTGGTTGTCTTCTGAGTTGGGCCCACCTCATACCTTTTTTCTCTCAGAGTGCTCCACGTGGATCTCTCTCACGGATTTTTGTTGGGTGCCTTTGCTACTTTCTACTGAGCTCCGTCTGGGTGACACATGGCATTTCTGTTCCTGTGCCAATTACCTTGGGGATGCCGATAGATCTTTTGTAATCCCCGCTGTTGCGTGTCCTCTCCTGTTGCTGCATGGTTTTTCATTTCGTGTCATGGCCTCGCTGGTGTGTTGTTGATCGATGGATGTTTGCTGTGGCGGCTTAGGATAATTTGGGCCGAAGATCGCTGCGTGTGGTTTGCTCTTTCATAATGCATTTTCAGGTAGTGGGATGGCCATTATATGGGGCCTGGTTTTCTTTTTTTAGGTTGTTGATTAAGTTTAAGAGATCTCTCAAGCACTGAGGATTAAGCCTTGTGTAATAGTTAATTTCAATTCAAAGACTTCGGACTGTGCCAAATAAATTCAGCGTTTCTATTCTCAATTGTTGACTGGAACTATTGACCTGTGCTATTGTCTTTATTTTTGTATGAATGCCTGTTCTTCATTTTTTTGTAACCTTTCATAGCTAATATAAATATAGATCATGTTTCTTCGACTCTTCTATGTTAAAGCAAAGTTATGTTTGATTACATTATGCATATAGAAGGATGGTGTTGAATGACAAGTGCTTTTGAGAAAATTATCTTAATTAATAGCAATTTAATGGTTTGGGCCTTTGCATTATGCACTATGCTCTGGTAAAGTTATTCAAAGAATTTGGTACATTGCTTGTAGTGTAAATTTTAGATTCTCACAATCTTTCTTTCCTTTTACTTCACCCATTAAGCAAAGAGCCAGCTTCGGTAAAACCCCAAAGGTCACTTAGCTAGCACATAACGTCCCCATTGGCTAGGTTTCCCATAAGACTACTGCTACATGCAAAATACTACGTCAACACCTTCAATACTAGCTCTCCTACTTGGAACCTTTGACTCTTGATCTTGTTGTTGTAGGTCCATTTGAGATGGTTCTGGTAGAATTGAAAATGGTTGAAGGCGTTCATGCACCACTCATCCAATAGTTCCAGCTCGTTTAATCCTGACACCCAAGATTCTTCATCTGTAATGAGGTTCTACATTGATATTCTTAGGGATGTAAGCTTGATCTAAATGGTGAGCATGGCTTTTGATTTGTAGACCAGGGAGAAAGGGGTTGCACCTATTGGTGTATGAATGCTTGTTCAGTAGGCCCATAGGGTGAGTTTTAACTGTAAGTTCCAGTCACGACCAACTTCATTAACTATATTTTTGAGGATTCTTACGATGGTTTAATTTGTAGCCTCATCTTGGCCATTACCTTAGGGGTAGTATGGAGTAGAAAAGTGATGTTGGATATTGAATTTTTGGCATAGGTCTCAAACATCTTGGTTTTTTAAAAGGTGTCCCATTATATGAGATAATGGCTTGAGGGACACCGTAGTGAAAAATGAGGTAATTCAAGATGAACCATGAAATTTGCTTTCCTATAATATAGGTCATTGGTATGGTCTCTACCCACTTTGTGAAGTATTTTATGGCGGTAATGATGAACTTATGTCTATTGTATGAGGTGGGGGTGATTTTTCCAATGAGATCAAGCCCCCACTGTGAAAAGGGCCAAGGTGTAACAATTGGGTGGAGCTCCTGAGTTGGTGCATGGATGAGGTCCCCATGTTGTTGACATTGCAAGTACTTCTTAACATATTCATGGGCTTCCTTCTCCATTGTCAGCCAATAATACCTCATTTTCAACAACTTCTTGGCCAAGGTCATACCACTCGAATGTGAACCATAGATGCCATTATGTACCTCCATTAAAGCAGTCAAAGATTCCTCAACATTTAAGCATCATAATAGGGTTCCCTCAATACTCCTACGATATAGGGTGTTGCCTAGGATAACAAAATAGATTGACTTATTGACAAAGGTTTTCTTTAGATTTGGGGTGAAGTTGGCAATGGGAAACCTATTCTTAGATAAGTGTATATGTCATGATACCATGGGTTACCAGGACCAACAATTACACACACAAAGTTAGACTCTAGTACCTCAAATTCTGGTATGAGAAGCTGCTCTACAAGGAATTCTTGCTTTGGGAAGTTGCACGGGATATCTAGGAGTGATCTAATTGTAGCCATTACATCCACTGCTCTTTTATTTTCTCTTGGTAGTTATTTAAATGTGATATCAATGAAGGACTCCTTGAGGCTTTCCACCAACTTATTGTATGGAGTCAACTTGTCATCCTTTGTTTGATAGTCATCATTTACTTGGTTGATTACGAGCTATGAGTCTTCGTAGACCTTAAGTGTCATGATTTGCCACTACACTACAATTCTCAGTCTTATGACAAGAGCCTCATACTCTGCGATGTTGTTTGTACATGAGAATGACAACTTGTATGATTTAGGTATGAAATCCCCTTGCAGAGTGATGAAGACAATTCCCACTCCTAACCCGTGTTGTGTGTAGGATCCATCAAAGTACATTTTCCAGTGATTCGACATGCTTATGTTCAAGATGAACTCATTAGGGAATTCTGATACAAGTGGGTTGTTTGAATACATTGGTGCTTCTGCCAATTGATCTGTAATTGGTTGTCTCTTAATGGCCTTTTGTTCCACATACTCAATGTCATGTTCTTTCAGGATCATAACCCATTTAGTTGTTTTCCTTGTGAGCGTTGCTTTACAAAGCAAATAATTGAGAGGGTCTATCTTGGTGATGCATTTTATCTGGTGTGCCAACATATAGTGTCTAAATTTGTAAGTTGTGAACATGACTGCCAAGAAAGCTTTCTCAATGGGTGTGTAGTTTAGCTTGTGTCCCACCATGGTCCTGCTGATGTAATAGATAGATCTTTCTTTCCCATTTTCATCATGTTGTGCTAGGAGAGCACCGAGAGTTGTTGTTTCTGATACATATAAGATCAAGGTTTTTTCAAGAACTGGTGGTATAAGAACTAGTGGTGTGAGCAACTACTCCTTGATCTTGTTGAATGCCTTTTCACATTTCTCATCCCATTTGTATGCTACCCCCCTTGTGGAGTAGATGATAATATTGGATTTCCTTATCTGCTAACTGCATTATGAATTAAAGAATGGATTAGAGTCTTCCTTGTAAGCCCCTTAGCCACTTCAATGTCCTTGGTGCCTCCATCTCGAGGATTTCTTTAACTTTGGTAGGATCTATCTCGATCCCTCTCATTGACACAATTTACCGTAGGATATTTTCTTATTGCACCCCAAAGACACACTTCTTAGGATTAACTCTAACCCGATATTCTTCTAGCCTATCAAAGATGGAGCTCAGTGTTGATTTATGATCTCATCATTTTCTTGACTTGGTAAATATGTCGTTGACATAATCTTCCACTATTTTGTGAATCACATCATGGAAGATCAGTTTCATGTCACTTTGATAGGTAGCTTCTACATTCTTTAGCCCAAACGACATCATGTTCCAATAGTACGTTCCCCATGGACAAGAAAGTTATCTTATGTTGATCTTCTTTGGCTATCATGATCTGATTGTATCTTGAGAATTCATCCATTATTGATAGCATTTCATGTCCTACCATCATATCCACAATCATATCTATGTTTGGGAGAGGGAAGTCATCCTTTAGACATGCTTTGTTTACATCATTGAAGTTAGTGCAAATGAAAATTCCCCTAGTGGGCTTTGAAATAGGTACTAGATTTGAAACCCACTCTAGATAGTCAATTGGCCATATGAAACCAACATCTAGGAGTTTCTATAATTCCATTTTGACCAACAGTGCGACCTGTGGGTGCATTTTCCTCAGCTTTTGTTTTACTGGCTTTGCCTCTGGATATACAACTAGATGATGCACCACAACTTCTGGATCAAGACTAGGCATGTCAATGTATTTCCATGCAAATTTCACCTTTCTTTCCCTTAGGAAGGTAGCTAGGAGCTCTTGTTCTTCGATTAGAAGTGACTCTGCATAGAATGTTATATGTGGTGTCACCTCAGTTCCTAAGTTGACGAGATTGCATTTTTTTGCTAAGACTGTTGAGTTCCGATGAATAGCAATGAGAGGAAGATTGAATCCCCCATCCTTTGGTGCCTTATAGAGGTTTTCACCATTGGATGTGTCCTTTGTTTCTACTATTTTTGGGTCTGAAAGCATCATAGACCTAGAGATTATTCTCAAATTTTCACTTTTGCGACTGAGGGATTCAATCATCTCCCTGTAATAAGCATGTGTGTTCAATTCAATGTTGAATATAGCTTTGTGATCTCCACAAGGTATATTATCTCATAGTCCAATGAATTCCAAGATTGCCTCATCCTTTTTTAATGTGTCTTAAATTGGTGGTTCTTGTTGGTCATAGCTTATGAGTTGGGGATACAGTAGTTTTAACCCATGGGTTTGGTTGTTTGACTCAAAGGATATAATAGAAATCATGAATAAGGAGGAGTCTTCAAAAAATATAGGTAGGTCAACAATGGTGTCCTCGTTACTATCACTCTCACATACCTCAGTTATGTCAAAGGTAAAATTGTCTAGGGGTAGACCTGTAGATAGTGGTAAGTGAAGGGGAGTTTTAACTGCTTTAATGGGGGGACTTCTGCCACGTATGGTTATACTCGGAGGGGTACATCCAAGGCCAATATTTTTTACGCACTTCTTAGCAATGATGGGTTCTAATCAGTCGTTGTTGTTTTTCCAAGGCTTTCATTCTTATTATAGCCCATGCCCAACATAAATTGAAGTCCTCTATTAGCATCATCCATAAGAAGGGTCTGTACAAGTCTCTTGTCTTGATATAAAAGACTAGAGATATATTTTTCATCCACCACTTCTTGGCCTAGATCCCCCTAGCTTTTGAATCGGGAGGGATCTTCTCTAAAATTTTGAGATGTTGTATTGGCGGGTTGTGGTTATCCATGGGACCTAGGACATTGAGGTAACTCTCCTATCAAAAAGGCACACTTTTTCATTTTGTAATCTCCAAACCCGTTGTCTTGGATAATGACTTTGATATCAGAGATGTCAGGAGTGGCGGGTGTCTTTGTCCCAGAAGTGGAGACTATGGTGGATGGATCTATATATGGAGTTGAAGGGCCTTCATCATTTTTGGGCACTTGTGGGACTTTATAATACTTGGCTTCCAAGTTTTTGCAATAGGAAAAGGGCTTAGGATCACCATAGGGGAATTTAACACATTGATGAGATGTGGATTCAACCGCTTTCATCCATGGATCCATGGGCACCCCAAAATAATGTTATAAGGCAGGTCAAGGTCAAGAACTTGGCAAGTGGTTTCCATGATGGTTGGTACCACATGCATGGGAAGATGAATAGTGTCTTGAGACACTCTCTCTTAATCATCATAAGCTCAGATGGTGATACGTTTTCCTTTCTCAATCACATCTTCAGAGAATCCTAGATTATTTATTAGCTTTAGGGAACAAATAATTAACCTTGCACCTCCATCCATCAAGACTCGTTTAACTTTATTTTTATGGACAAAGACCTCAAGATGAAGTGCATGATTGTGAGATGGATGGGCGAGGAGGGCCTGTTCAAAGAATGAGAGGAGATGCGGTGTGGTGATGTTTCTGAACATGGCCTTAAATTGATCTGCATGAAGGTTCATGGGTACAAAAGACTCAGCAAGAGCCTTTTCTAAAATCTCCCTATGCGCAAGTGAAATTTTCAATAACTCCATGATGGAGATCTAAGCGGGGTTCTTTTTTAGTTGTTCCAAGACATTATAGCCACTGGAAACTAATTTTGAATTTTTTAGGGGTGCTCTGGCTTGCGTGGATGGTCTAGGAATGTTGATTCTTTCGCTTCGTGTGGTGACTCCACAGTCAGCTTTGGACCCTAGGTTATGGAAAATACCTACCTTGGTGATAAGGTCCTGATTTCTAGTCGATTGTTCAAATTTGATGGTCTTATTTTCAATGAGGTCTTGGATTAGGTTTTTGAGCCTCATGCAACTGGTTGTTGTATGTCCCTTGATTTTATGAAAATCACACAAGTGCTTCTCCTTATACCATGGTAGCTTAACTTAAGGCTCTTGGTAATTTTCAATGATAGGGAGTGTGATGATGTTGGCGTCAATAAGCTCCGATTAGTTTCTTGTAGATGGTCCACTTTGGTCATTGACATTATTCATTGTTTGGGTGTTGTTTTTCTAATGAGACACATTGGATTGGGGGGTGTTTTGCATATTTTGAGGTTGTTGATATGTTTGTTGTTACATGTTTGGCTTTGGAGCATTGATCATGACCTTAGTGTCAACAACACCATCATTGGTTACATTCTTGCTTTTTACCCATGTTTGTGGTTTATCATTATAGCTTGTCGATGGGCGATTATCTTGAAAAGTAGGTTTCCCCCCTTGTGTGATGAGAGATATTTCAATGCTGAGAGATTTATGGATGAGTTGGTCATAGGAGGTGATGCAATGGACTTTGAGATGGAAGGCCTAAGTTCCTTCAAGATTTGCAATGATAGTTCCAACTTTTTGTTCTTCTGGCATGGCCCACTTGCTTCTATTGGCTCTGGATCACCATCACTGTAAGAAAGATGTAAATGAATCCCCTTTTTTTTTCTTGAGGTTGGATAGTTCCTCGAAGCTTATGTCCATGCCCATGTTGAGTGCATAAATTTGTATGAACGCGTCTATAAATTCTTGGAATTTCTTGATCCCTGGAGGAGGTCGGGAGAACCATTCCATGGCCGTGCTAGCTAGACTCTACAGAAAGAGCCTCATTAAATAAGAGTCATCATAGGCCACTTCCATGCAGTGCATGTAGAACTCCCTGATGTTATCTTTGAGGTTTATGAGTCTATGGTACTTGTCAAATTTTAGGATCTTGAAGCCTTGTGGAAATGGTTTCATCACAATGCTCTTCTCGAATAGATAAGGGCATAGATTTTCTTGTGATTTATGGGTCTTCCCTAATTGGATGTCCAACACCTATTGTGAGAGGCTCTTGATTTGGGCAGATAAATCACTTTGTGGGTCGCATGGCAGAATGAATGTGTTATGGCCTGGATTATTGATTTGGATGATGGGTGTGGTGACTTGTGGACTGGGTGGTGCATTCATAGGATTTTATTATGCATCCAATGCTTGTCGATATGCTCACAGTTCTTGTTGTACCAATAAATCTTGTTGTTGGTCTTGTTGTTGCATGAACAATGCTTGTTGTTGGGCTTGTTGTTGTCATTGCACCAACAAATCTTATTGTTGGGCTTGCTGTTGAGCCACCTATTTTTGCGTTGCTTGTTGTTGTGCTTGATATTGTTGTAAGGCTTGTTAATAAACCTATTTTTGTAACAAGGTTTTCACTTAACCTTGTTGTGATTGATTTTGGGCTTGTGCTTGTGCTTGTGTAGCCTGGGAAGCTTGGGCAGATTTTTGTTATTGCAATAAAGCTTGTGCTTGTGCTTGTGCTTGGGTATCCTATTGAGCTTGTTGTACAACTTGCTGCATTTATGCTTGTTGTGTGGATTGTGCAGCTTGTTGGGTTTGAAATTATTGGAGTGCCCTTTGATAATCTTGTCGAGTTTCTTGCAAAGTGATGCTATATTGATTGGCCACATTTGGATTTTGTGGTAGTGGGGGATTCAGAATGGTATGGGATGGTGTGATGAGACTTTGTTGGGGTGGTTGTTGAGTTGTTTAAATGATGACGATGGGTTGTGTGGTGGAGGATATAGTGGATAAGCCGAGTCCTTGGGACACCACATTTTGAGATGTTGTGGATGGTGTAAGGGTGGATTGAGACATTTGGATTGGCACCACCTATTGTTGCGATGTCGGTGATATGCCCAAAGGATTTGGTATGCTTAGCAAATTGATTTGATTCGACTGATTTTGGATAAGTAAAGGGGGTTGCCCTAAACCAAGGATTGGTGCAGGTGTTGATGTTAGCGGGGAAAGTGGTGGAGGGATAGGTGGTATGTTTCCTTGCAAAAAAAATGATGAGGGATCAAATATTGCCCCTTGTCCAAATAATCCCTCTTGCCCCTGTGATACCATGGGGAGAGAGACTTGTACCCTAAGAGAATTTGTCTGTGTCGTAGAGAAGGTTGATGAATTATTGTTGTCATTGAAGATGAGTGGAATGTAGGGGTGCTTTGGATCATGGGGGATGGATTGATCTAATATGGTGTTTGCATCCAAGTCTTGATTGTTCACAAGGGTATTTGTTTGAAGATCCTGAAGTAATGAACTTCCCTTGTTGACAATTGGTTGAATTGGAGCAAGAGATGATGTGGGTTGGGGAATGGGTTGAATGATGCTTTGAAAAGACAGTGTGAATGAGACTGGGGGAATAATCCTAGGAGGTTCCTCCACAATAGTGTTTACATCAAAATCCTAAGGGAGTTTATCCCCTTCTTTTGCCAGTTCTAGCATGTATTTTGAAGGATTGAGTCTCATCATGGCATTGATAATTTTGTGATTCTCGGGATTTTGGACCATTTATATAATTTCTTCTTGAGTCATTCCCAAGACATTATTGGTGATGTCTTCCACTTGACCTTCCTCTTGAGGATCTTGTGGTAATAAAGGAAGATTGGGTGGGGGATCGCTAGATCCCATAGGATTGATTTCGGGTAAGGTTTGACTCAGGTGACTTCAAGTAGGTGTTTCCTTGTTGGCTTCCATGTTTTTCTTGTGTTGAGATCGTATTTGCACCATAAAAGAAGGATCAAATTTTAGGTACAAAGAAGAAAAACCAAGTTTGTTCAAGGATCAAAGGATGGTGATGAGATAGATGAAGGGTGGATGGTGTGAATGATTAAACTATTAAGAATCTTGAAGTACACTAGACTTTAGGACTTTTGGATTTTTTGATTCTTGATTTGATTTGTTTTGGATTTTGGATTTGGTAATGAACTCATAAACCCCAAGAGGTTGGATGTTTATCTTGGAATAATTTTTTTCAAAAGGATTGATAATTTAATGAAGCACGTGAAGAAGGATTCATCTACACATACTTAGTCAAACAAGATGATTTTTTATTTGATTTAAAGGATTTGCCAAAAGTCTAGAATGATTTGATTTTTTCAATATTCGAAGAGTTGTTTGATGGGATGAGATTTGATTTATGTTTGAATGGTGGGTGATAATGTTAACTTTGATCCTAGATTAGACCTAGATAGAACTCATTTCTACAAGACCTCGGTATTGAAGAACATGCTTGTACTTCCTATATGAGAAATGCAAAATTTTGAAAGAGACTTCGATTTTGTCTGTAATAAAGTTCATACAAATTAGGATTGTCCTTTGAAGCTTTCTTGTAAAAATTATTGACCAACCTTTGTCTAACTTCGTGAAGTGTTGAAAGACGTTCCTCACGAGCTTTTGGACTAAGGAACTTGTGATGAGTTAGTTTGGGAACTTTGAATTTTCAGGAAATCATGGGATCAAGCACACGTGAGGTTCAATTGTCTGTTATATTTCTTAGATTGATTCTTTTTACCACAAACACTTACTTGATTATGTTCCAATCTGAATGTCTAATTTCCTAATTTATTTTCATCCCACTAGGTCCATTATGTGGAAATCAAGGAAATTAAGGCAATAGTTTCCTAATGTTGACTTTAGTAAGAGAAAATTGTGATATAAATCCAAATACTTAGAAGCCTCAAAGGATGAAATCCCTAGGGAAAGCAAGAGCACTTGAATCTTTCAAAGGTATTTGTTCCTCCTAAAGAGTTTGAAATTTTGAGGATTTGGTGAATGTTTTTTTTCAAGTTTTTTAGATCCAAGCAAAGTGTTGTATTCCAAAATGATGCACAATCCTAGGATAAAATGAGATAATATTTGTTGAGTTCCCACTTGGATAAATCCAACAATGCCTACTCTTAGTGGATGATTAGATGCTTGACCACACTAGCTCCCCTCCAAGACATACACTTCTTAGGTTAGCCAAGCATCAGTATCCATAAAAATCCCATGGCATACTTCTCATCTCTACAAAGATCCATAAAAATGTGGGATGGCTTCAAAATGACTGGTGTTGCACCAACAAATATATTTAAGGATTTGGGCCTTCTAAACAAAAGGTTCTAGTATAGGCATTCCATTCATGGGGGATCATCCATACGGAAAGAGACCGTTGCTTCCCTTCTTTTCAAAATAATCTGTGTGATAGTTGAACTTTCCTCAAGTACCCACACTTATATACTGATTGGAATTTGCTTGGCTTTAGAATGTTCCCAGTTGGGTCATTCCCTAGGATGATTAATTTTTCCCACCAGAAAGGCCTTCTAAGGATAAACAAAATTGGGCAAGCACATCCGTAGTTTGATCAATTTTTGTTGAGAAACAAGGAGAGAACACTCATGATATACTCCACTCACACTAGCAATATTTTGTTCAATTTTAAGATTCCAAATTAAAGTGTTGAATTGTTAAGTCCAAAGAAAAATTTAGTAAATTGCCTATTGTTCTTTTTCCTTTGCTTTGTTCTTTTTAAGCCCAGACGAAAATTATTGAGTCCTAAAAAGAATGAAGATAACAAAGTCCTTAGAAAAGGGATTATAATTTATCCCCAAAGTGTTTAAAAATACTTGATACAATGAAATGATGATGTCATAGAGAAGTCCTTGTATTTGTTTCCTCCCTTCACTTTTGATCAAACCAACCTACAGAAACTAGTTCATATTACAGAAACAAAGGCCAAAACCAGTTAGGAGTCGAAAGAAATCAAAATGAGGAAACACATGTTGAAATTAATTTGAAAACTACCTTTTACCCAACTCTAGTGGCATAGTCTATGATGGTGGCACAATTTAAAGAATTCAACGTCGCTATATAGAGCTGTTGGGAGTGATAGCGGTGAATTGTGCAGAAACCAGTGAGCGCATATGCGACATTGTTTTGACCAGCAGTGGAGTTTGGATTTTGGATAGCTGGTCAACGGGAAAAAGGTAGAGCGTAGCAGTTTGGAATTCAAATTTCTTAGCGAGAATGACTCAGCATCACGGTTTGGAGTTTTTCAGCGTCGCTGGACTGCTAGTGGTAGAATTTGACTATCAGTGTGGAACTTTCTTGTAGACAAAACAACTTAAAAAAACCAAGGGAATTTCTCAAAAAAAAAGTGTTAGATTCTTTAGATTCGCCCTCCTTCTAGTGCCAAAATGTGAATGGTGATCCTAGACCTGCACAAACATAAAGAACAAACACACAATTAGTCCAATATGCAAGTTAGAAACAACATTCCCCATGAAATCCATTTGAAACATGAAAACAAGAAATAATATGAAGAACACAATAAAAAAATCTATTAAATCCTATTTAAATGATCAAACTCTCAATCCCATGGGAGAATTGGTTCCATTTTGATGTAGAAAATGGCCCTTTCTCATATTCCTTGCAAGCTTGATGATCAATGGTGAAGATTTTATGCTCCTTGGTGAAATTTATCCATAACCTAGCTATGACAATATGAAAATGGATGAAAATAGATAAAGATGGATGGAGATTGCTCAAAACTTGAAGATAGTAATGTTGCATGAAGTTGTGGATCCAAAATCCAAATGAGAGCCTTCTGTTTATAGAAGAGAATGATAGAGAAAGAGGCAAAAGGTATGAATTTGGGACAAAAGACCAACCAATAGAAAAAGGTTACTTGTCAACATGTGAGTGGACAAAGGTGGAGCACATTTTGATGAATGTGCTCATAAATGCTATTAGGTGGATATTTGAAATTGATGAAATGACAAGTTGGAGGGAGAAACAAATGGAGTTAATGCCATTTAGTTCAAGGCAAGGGACATGTAAGAGGCTTTTAATGCCTTTTTGGATGTACACACCCTTTTAGAGGGATTTTTGAATTTGAAGAATATTCCCTCTTTGATGCCATGTTGAGAGAAAATAGGAGATTTAATAAATCAAATAAAATGATTTACTTCTGCAAGCTGCAAAAGCTAGAGGATTTGAGGGATTGAGATTAAGATTAATTAGGATTTGATTAATTTAAAGGGAGATTAGCTGATGTGACAATTTGATTCAGATTTTTGGATTGATTTAAATCAAAGTTGAGAGGAATATGAATTTAGACTAAATTAAATAAAGTTTTATTTATTTAATTAAAGAGAATGGTGTTAGTTTTAAATCAAATAAAGATAAATTTATTTAATTTAAATGAGATGACTTTAGAGATTATTTAAATAAAATGAATTAATTAATTAAAAGAGGGACTATAGGATTAACTAAAAAAAATGATGTATTTAATTACTAGAAGATGATGACTTAATTAGATAAATTCGATTTATTAAATTAAGAGATGAAATATGATGAATTTAATTAAATAAATATTATTTTATTAAATGGCCAACAAAGGAGATGATTCAAGATGAACTGGTGTTAGTAGTGAAATCCGGATCAAGTGTATAGGATAAATCTGTATATTTTTATTGTCTACACTACCCACTCATTGTAAATGAATCTTGTCCATTCATTCTACTTTTTTGAAAACTATAAATAGGAGAATCCTCTCATTTTCAAAGAGAGAGATGACTTGTTGTGTTAAGACATGTTGTAGAAAATATATGAGAAAAGAATCAATTTGATAGTTTCTTGTGTGTTCTTCTCCATGTGTTCATGATTCTATCTCCAAATAGTTAATTTTAGTTCTTTGTTCCAAGTTTTAAGTTGTTTTCAGTTAATGGTTTATGTTGTGATTTACTGGTGAAGTATGCTAAGGTGTTAGATGCATTTCCACCTCATACTTTTTGTTGTTTATTGATGATAAACTATTGTGTAAAGTTACTCTAAGAATTATCTATCTTGCTACACTTAAGTTCAATTTTTATTCATGCTTTAAAGGTGAATATATAGTCTAAAAATTTGCAAAGATCCCTTGAAGATTGCACTAGTTTCACGAGACTGAGGGTTATCCCTCGTTAAGTCGAATTTAGTTTATAGAAGTATGTCCACTGTAGCATCCTTCATTGTTATTGTTCAACTTAGTTGCAGGTTTAGGAAACTTCTCATCCCTTTTCCCTTTTGACTTTTCTTTAAAATATGAAATTAAAATAAGGTTCTAGCATCATTGTAAAGCCAAATCTAATGAACAATATGGAGTTCTATTTTTTTGTTCTAAAATTGCAGTAACTATTCATTCATTTCCAAAATTTATAAAACTCCATTTGTTGACCCAAATTCCCCATGCTTAGTAAACCTTAAATATGCTTTGTGATTAACAACAAATCACATCAACTTACTGAGTTGTATTTGCAAGTCATGACCTAACACCTGTGAGATCTTGTGGTGATTTTTTGAAACTTAGTTTTGGATTTTCACCTTTCAAGAGAGACATCACACTCGTGTGACATTTATTTTGAGAAGTGCAAAAACACCCATCAACAATTTTCTCTAGTCACATGACTGGAGATAAAATTAAGTACATGAATTTCAAGGAATTTGAAGGTGGTTCAATTACCCTTGAAAAAAATACAATTCCTAAAATATTTGGTAAGGGTAATTTAAGTCTACATGGTGGTAAAAAAAAAGTCACATGATATTTTTTATGTTGAAGGTTTAAAAAAAAATTTGTTGAGTGTCAGACATGTGTGATAAGGGATATCAGTTATCTTTTAGTGTTGATGGTTGTGAAATCAGAGAATCAAGTATGGGTGAGGTGATTGCGGAAGGAACCAGGATACATAGTTATATTTATCACCTCAATAAGTTGAATGGAAAGAGTTTTCTAACTACATAGAAGGATGAAGTTTGGCTTTGGGGGTTTTGGAAATAGTTGTCTCACTATTCATTTTTTGTGTGTGGAATGTTCATGTATTCCCTGATGTTGATTGATGATTATACTAGGATGAATTGGATTACATATCTAAAAGAGAAACAAAAATATTTTGAGAAGTTCAAACCATTTAAGGCTATGGAGGAGAATGAAATCGAAAGAACAATTAAGGTCTTGAGATCATATAGATGAGAAGTATGAATTTTTTTGTGAAGAGCATGGAGTCTTCAGGTAGTTTTTTGCTCCTAGAACTCCACAACAAAATGGATTTGTAGAAAGAAACAACCAAACTATACAAGAGATGGCAAGGTCTATGCTACGTGTAATGGGCACCCTTAAATGCCCAATAACTAAACAACTGCTGATAGGAATTTTGTCAAACAGTTTGCATCCAACTCCTTATTGCTCCGTTTACTAATTTAACCCTTATGACTTCGGAAATGGGATGTTTATATTGTTTGTTTGCATGGAATTGAAAATCACTTAACATGAACAAAAAGAAAGTACAATGATATGCAGATTGGAAATTGTATTACTGCTGATAAGATGTTATTTTCAGAATTTAATAAAATCAAGTAAATGGCAGATTATCAACTCACTAATTGCTCCAATATTATTGACATAATTCTCTAGCAAATGTTATATAGACCTGCTGCTACAGTGACATGAATAGTGCTGCATGAATAGTACCCACATGAATAGTGCTACGTGAATAGTACCTATGTGAATAGTGCCGCTATAGTAATTTGTCTTTCAAACAATCCAATGCCTTTATAAAACCATTTCCTCAAGGTAGCATAAGTGTCAGATGAGGAATGAAGAAGATATGAGCAAAACATCAAATTTGGCTATAGCTAGAAGCACGCCAAATTTGTTTGATAATGAATCTGATAACAATGGATTCCAAAGGCCAAACCCTATGGGAATGACGTCTAGAATGTCACAAGAGAGGATAGATGTCCTCTAATGCCAAGAATAGATCTGCAACTCACACATCAACTTTCTTTCCATACTCAACATATGTAATGAAGCCACAAACGCTTCCTTTTATTCTATTTCCAAGGGTCGACTCAACTCTCATGGGCAATGTGGGATAAAGATGTGCAATATAAAACATATATTAAAATATCCCCTTATGTCTCCCTTGGGTACACATCCCCATAAAATAAATATTAAAGTAACACTTTAATATTTTACAATTAAATTAAATGTTACTTTAATAAAACTTTAGGCATTAAAATGTATTAGCAATCAGACTCTGAATAATGCGAGTGATATCTCGTCGAAAAGATCTCACCGAGGAGTATCAAATCCAATCACCAAATTTGGTCTCCACTGTGTCTTGTTGACTTACTAAAAATAGTAAGTATGCCTGAAACTGAGTAAATCAACTTTGTTTTGGCCCAAACTGGAAATGACTAGGCCAAAACACTCTAGGATCCCCTTAAACCCTTTGTTAGCCCTCAGGACCATGTAGAACAATGCTAACACACACACTTTTTCGACTGCTAAAGTGGGAACATTACAGTCCGCCCCCCTTGAAATTGCTTGTCCTCAAGCAATCTCAGTCCAGCCTGCTAAATAACCTGCTCACTTTCCCATGTAGAATCCTCCTCCAGCAGGTCTCTCCATCTGACCAAATACTCCTTCACTATCTTGTTTCTAAGCTTCCTCTCTCTGGTGTCCAGAATAGCTTTGTGTATTAGCACAAGCTTCCCCTCCTCATCCAAAGGGGGTAAATCTGCAGAAGGCACTACACTCTGACCAATGGCTTTCTTAAGCCTAGACACATGAAAAACATTGTGCACCCGACTGCCCTCTGGAAGCTCAAGCTCATAGGCAACTTCACCCACTCTGTGAATCACCCTATAGGGACCATAAAATCTAGGCTTCAACTTTTCAGCTCCACTCATCTTGAGCAATGATTGTCTATATGGTTGTAGCCTCAAGTAAACCATATCCCCTACCTCGAAACTACGCTCTATTCGGTGCTGATCAGCGTACAATTTCTGTTGATTCTGGGCCTGTTGTATATTCTCCTTGAGCACTTTTAGGATGTCCTGACTATCCCACAATAAGTTTTTGGCTTTGGGCACTCTGCTGTCCACCAAAACTAAATCCATGAAGCTAGGTGCTTCATAACCATAGAGTGCCATGAAAGGAGTCATCTTGATGAACATATGATAAGTGGTGTTATAACAATACTCTCCCATATGCAACCATTTGACCCAAGCTTTTTGTTGTGCAGTTACATAGTTCCTCAAATATCCCTCCACCCATTTATTCACAATCTCTGTTTTCCCATCTGTCTGTGGATAATAACTAGTGCTAGGTGTAAGATCTGTACCACACAACCTAAACAACTCTTGCCAAAAAACACTCATAAACTTACTATCTCGGTCACTGATAATGAATCTAGTAGCCCATGTAACTTGAATATCTCTCTAAAGAAAATATCTGCCACCTGTGCTACTGTGTAAGTGGATGGAATAGCGAAGAAGTGAGCGAACTTCATCAAGCGGTCCACCACCACATAGATGCAATCCCTTCCCTGCACTCGTGGTAAACGAGTGATGAAGTCCATCAAAATACTTTCCCATTTTCTATCAGGGATGGGCAAGGGTTGTAATAAACCTGCAGGAAAGGTGTGCTCTCCCTTATTCTGTTGACAAACCACACACTGCCTGACATACCTCTGAACATCATCCTTGAGCCCTCTCCATGAGAACCGCTCTCGGATCTGCCTATAGGTCTTGAAGACCCCCAGATGCCCAGCTGTGGGTGCATCATGAAATGCCTTCAGTAGCACCTCTCTCAAATGTGATGACGGAATGAAATAAACCCTATCCTGAACTTTGATCAATCCATCTATCACCTCATAGCAATCATCTTGTATAGTACCTGAAATCAATCCAGAAGCCCAAGCATCTCCGACATACTCTGCTATAATCTGATCTCTCCAATCTCCTGAAATTTCTGCCAGAGCACATAAGTGAGGTCTCCGAGATAAGGCATCAACCACCACATTTTTCTTCCCTTTGAAAAACTCTATGTCAAAGTCATAAGCCTATAATTTAGTAACCCATTTCTGTTTCCAGTCATTAAGATCGCGCTGGCTCATGAAGTATTTAATACTATTGTGATCAGTCTTGATCACAAAACGCCCACCTAGCAAATATGATCAGAATTTGGCCAATGCATGCATTATGGCCAACATCTCCTGGTCATAGACAAAATAACTCCTCTCAACTCCCCGGAGCTTCCTACTCTCGAATGCAATGGGATGCTTCTCCTGCATCAATATTGCTCCAATCCCATCACCCGTTGCATCACAATGAAGCTCAAAAGGCTTCGTGAAATCCGGTAGAGCTAGAACTGGACATGAAGACATTACCTTCTTGATATGCTCAAAACACCTCTGTGCTGCCCCTATCCACATGAAGGCCCCCTTCTTGGTGAGATCTGTCAAAGGTGTTGCCGCCTATGAAAAACCCTTAACAAACCTTCTGTAAAATCCGCAAAGACCAAAGAACCCCTTAAGCTATGTGAGGTTCATAGGAGTAGGCCAATCAACTATAGCTCTAATCTTTTCAAGGTCTACTCAAACTCCATCTGCACTAATAATATGCCCAAGGTATAGTAAATCTGTCATACCAAACTCACACTTAGACTCCTTGGCATACAACAACTCTCTCTCTAGGATAACACCTCCTCCAAATGATGTGAATATTCCTCCCAGGTCTTACTGAAGACCAAGATGTCATCAAAGAAGATCAAGACAAATCTCCTCAACTGCTCCCTGAATACCTACTTCATACAACTCTGAAATGTAGCAGGTGCATTGGTTAGTCCAAATGGCATAACCATAAACTCAAAGTGGCCATAGTGACATTGGAAGGTTGTTTTCTCAATGTCCTCTGCTCTCATCTTGATCTGATGGTATCCGAATCACAAATCAATTTTGGTGAAGAAGCATGCCCCATGCAACTCATCAATCAGCTCATCAATCCTAGGAATGGGATACTTGTTTTTAATTGTTTTCTTATTCAGTGCCCTATAATCGATGCACATGCGCATCGTCCCATCCTTCTTCTTCACCAATACTACTGCTGAAGCAAATGGGCTTTTCCTAGGCCTAATGTGCTGCATCTCCAACAACTCCTTAATTTCCTTCTCTATCGCATCCTTGTGTTTCTTAGGATGATGATAAGGGGTAATCATAACTGGTTTGGCTCCCTTCTTGAGCTCAATAACATGCTCCATCCCCCTATCAGGAGGAACCCCATGAGGAATATCGCCAAATACTTTAGCATGCCTGTCAAGTATTTTCTGGATATCTGGTGGATGACTCTTTACCAGTGGCTTTGGTGGAGCTAGCATAATGTAGCACTCTGCTGCCCACTCTATGTCATCATGACGAAAAAGTCTTTGCATTCTCCTCAAGGACACTACTTTGCAACCTCCATTCGAAAGTCCCCTAAGTACCACAGTTCTGCCCTCATGCTAGAATTTCATCTCCAATTTCGCTAGGTTAAGTGTGAACTCAACTAACGAAGCCATCCATGTCATGTCGAGGATGACATCATAATCTCCCATGTCCACAACATAGAACTCATCCTCCAACTCATAGCCATCTCCAAACCTAATGCGAAGATTAGATATCTTTCGAGTGCACAATAATTTGTCACCATTAGCCACCATGACTCTAAACCCATCATGCTCCTTGGTCTGTAACCGTCTCCTAGTTCCCAACTGTGCATCTATGAAATTATGTGTAGCCCCAGTTTCAATGAGAGATATCACTTTCTACCCCTGGATAGTACCCCTGACCTTAAATGTGATTGCTTTCTGGAACCTTGTCAAGCATGCCAATGATCTATCATCCTTAGGAATGTTGCTCTCCTCTATAGTGTTACTCTCATCTGAATCAGAATGCTGATCCTCCCCCTTTGACTCTAACTCTTTTGCTGAAAAATACTCCATCTGATTTGCCTTAGCCTTGAGAGGGCATTTATGAGATAAGTCCCAAGGCTCTCTACACTAGAAGCACAGTTTCTTATTTCAAAGTTCATTCAAGGTTTCACTGTCTAGTCCTTTTGATCCTTCTTTGGGTTTGTTATACTCTTTCTGAAATGGTTTTTTGTCTTTGTCCTTGCGATAGGAAGAATCTGTCGAATGGTATTTTCCTTTGTATACTGAAGGGGCTAAATCTTGTGCCTTTTTAGTTACTTCAGCTAAGGTGAGTGGTTCATGTCCCTTCACCCAGCCTCGTAATGGATCAGCAAGCCCATCACAAAAAAACACCACCAATCTCTTAGGAGAGATATCAGTAACAAGTACCGACAAACGCTGAAACTCAGCGATGTAAGCATCCATAGAACTTGACTGTTTTAACTATGCTAGCTCCTTGAAATGTAACTCAGGATCCCTAGTGTCAAATCTCTCAATCAATCTTTCTATGAATTCCTCATAGGATGTAATCTAATTATGCCCCAGAGTCACCATGCCATGATGCCAGCATTCATGCGCAACACCATCCAAGTGCATAGCCACATACTTGATAGCCTCCTCCTTAGGCATAGGATTCAGTTGCAAGTATGTATCTACCTTCTGCACCCAAGCTCTTGCGGTCATCTTCCCTGAAGCATCATAATAAGGCAAGGAAATTTTTCCAACTTTCTTTCTCAGCTCAAAATTTTGATTCCTCCCTCTTGCTCTAGGCATATGTCTCATCCTCAAGTCCATATAATCTCTGAGGGAAATATCTGCCTGAAACTTAGGTCCACTGGCCTCCCAGTCCCTCCTGAACTGACCCTATAACTCAGTAATCTGTAGTTCGTTCACTGGTTGAACCGGATCTCTAGGTGGGTAGAAGAGGTCTCGAGCTTGCTGTTCGAGTCGGGCGTGCAATGTGTCTAAAGTTATCTGCCTCATTCCCATTGTTGCCAAGTCCATTGTTACCATTAATGTTATTCTCAGGACCATTATTGTTGCTTCGGCCTCCATTATTATCATTTCCCCTATTGTTATCGTTTCCCCCATTGTTATTGTTTCCATTGTTGGCATCACATGGATTAATATTAACGCCCATCTGTCTAGCCATAAGCTACAACATCATGTCCATTCGCCTATTCTATTCCTGCTGCATGCACTGCCCCTGCTCTAATGTATCTAGTAACTGTCTGAACATTACCTCCTCCTGATCTGGACCAGTATTCTTGCCTCCGCCTAATCCTGTGTTCATGTCATCTCGGTCACCCATATTGTTGTCCTGATCAAAGAATATCTCCTCTATGTCTGTATGACTGGATTCTATGTCCACCTGCATGGATGAACTAGACTACGAGTCCGAAATCCTATTTTGTCTTACTCTGGTATTGTGGAGATTATAAGGCCCTTGTCGCATGCTCAAACATAAATGCTTAACCTATTTTAATTTCTGATTTTAGTGTTTTGACATTTCATCAAACACTTTTCCCTCTATTTGGCTGTTCCAAATTCCCTATAAGACCCCCACAGGATGGCAGGACTTATTGCTCTAATACCACTATAATGGACACCCTTAAATGCCCAATAACTAAACAACTGCTGATAGGAATTTTGTCAAACAGTTTGCATCCAACTCCTTATTGCTCCGTTTACTAATTTAACCCTTATGACTTCGGAAATGGGATGTTTATATTGTTTGTTTGCATGGAATTGAAAATCACTTAACATGAACAAAAAGAAAGTACAATGATATACAGATTGGAAATTGTATTACTGCTGATAAGATGTTATTTTCAGAATTTAATAAAATCAAGTAAATGGCAGATTATCAACTCACTAATTGCTCCAATATTATTGACATAATTCTCTAGCAAATGTTATATAGACCTGCTGCTACAGCGACATGAATAGTGCCACATGAATAGTACCTACGTGAATAGTGTCACATGAATAGTGCCATGTGAATAGTACCCGTGTGAATAGCGTCACATGAATAGTACCCACGTGAATAGTGCCGCTACAGTAATTTGTCTTTCAAATAATCCAATGGATTTATAAAACCATTTCCTTAAGGTAGCATAAGTGTCGGATGAGGAATGAAGAAGATATGAGCAAAACATCAAATCTGCCTGTAGCTAGAAGCGCGCCAAATCTACTTGATAATAAATCTGATAACAATGGATTCCAAAGGCCAAACTCTATGGGAATGATGTCTAGAATGTCACAAGAGAGGATAGACATCCTCTAATGCCAAGAACGGATCTGCAACTCACACATCAACTTTCTTTCCATACTCAACATATGTGATGAAGCCACAAACGCTTCCTTTTATTCTATTTCCAAGGGTCAACTCAACTCTCATGGGCAATGTGGGATAAATATGTGCAATATAAAACATATATTAAAAAATCCCCTTATGTCTCCCTTGGGTACACATCCCCATAAAATAAATATTAAAATAACACTTTAATATTTTATAATTAAATTAAATGTTACTTTAATAAAATTTCAGGCATTAAAATGTATTAGCAATCAGACTCCGAATAATGCGAGTGATAGCTCATCAGAAAGCTCTCACCGAGGAGTATCAAATACAATCACCAAAATTGGTCTCCACTGTGTCCTACTGACTTACTAAAAATAGTAAGTATGCCTGAAACTGAGTAAATCAACTTTGTTTTGGCCCAAACTGGAAATGACTAGGCCAAAACACTCTAGGATCCCCTCAAACCCTTCGTTAGCCCTCGAGACCATGTAGAACAAGGCTAATGCACACACACTTGGTCAACTGCTAAAGTGGGGACATTACACTACGTCAATCAAATCGTTTGGATATGTACTAGAGAAAAGCTACACATACAACTTTGTATATTTTGAATAGAGTTCAGACTAGGCATAGGATAAAGAAGACTCCATATGAACTATGGAAAGGAATACCATCAGTAAGGCACCTCAAAATATTTGGAAGCAAGTGCTACATCAAGAGAGATGAAGAAAATTTGGGTAAGTTTGGTTAAAGATCAGATAAAGATATTTTTCTTGGTTACTCTATAAGAAGCAAAGAAATTTTAAAAAATTCATAATGTTAGTGTGTTATAACGCGCTCGTGTTATGCTCTCTATAAACAAAAAAATGTTATAGAAAAATATTGAAGAAGATAATTGAAAGTGAAAATATGAAGGTTGATGAAACTATTTAGAATAATACTATTCTAGATGAAGAAAATGATGAGGAATCAATTCATAGCAACATTGAAGATCTAAAAGAAGTTGTTACAAAGACTCCAGCTAAGTATGTTTAGAAAATTCACTTTGTAGATCAGATCATAGGTGACAAAGATAGTGGGGTTCTTAGCCTAAAGAGGTTCGAAAGATCAAGATAACAAGTATATTTTGATTTACTATCAAAGATTGAGTCTAAGACATATACAAAAGCAAGCAAAGAATAAGGATGGATAGAAGCAAAGGAGGAAGAGCTGAATAATATTATGAAGAATTGAACTTGGGAACTTGTCCCAAGACCTAAAGATAAGAATGTCATTGGAAAAAAGTGGATATTTAGAAACAAGTTGAATGCAGAAGGTGAAGTGATCTAGAACAAAACAAGAATTGTGTGTAAAGGGTATGCTCAAGTTGAAGGTATAGACTTTGAGAAAACATTTACTCCAGTGGCTAGACTAGAGGAAATCAAGATGTTTTTAGCTCTCTTAGCTTTCAATAATTTCAATGTGTATAAGTTGGATTTAAGGTCAACATTCTTGAATGGAAAACTTGAAGAAGAAGAATATATTGAACAAGTAGAAGGATTTCAATGTACTAGAAATCTGGATTATGTGTGCAGATTGAAAAAAGATTTGTATGGTCTCAAGCAAGCTGCTAGAGCTTGGTATTCATTTTTGGATGGATGCTTGTTTTAGAAAGGTTTCTAGAGAGGTTGTGTGGAAAATAATTTATATATAAAAATAGGAGAAAAAATGTTGATAGTTTTGGTGTATGTTGATAACATCATTTTTGGAGGTAGTAGTGAAGAAATGTGCAAAAACTTTCAGAAGGCCATGCAAAATGATTTTGAGATGTCTATACTAGGAGAATTATCTTTATTCTTAGGATTGTGGATTTTTCAATTAGATAAAGGGATTTTATTTTGAAAAACAAATACATGAAGGAGATGTTAAGTGATTTCGGGATGGAAGATTGTAAACCTATTGCAACACCTATGGTTACTTGGTGTAAGTTCAACAAGGATGATGTTTCTACTCTGGTAGATCAAACTTTGTATCAATCTATGATTGGTAGTTTGTTGTATGTGGTAGCATCTAGACTAGATATTATGTAGGAAGTTGGAATGGTTGTCAAATTGTAGGAAACACCTAAAGAGACTCATGTGAAGGTAGTGAAGAGGATATTCAGGTATTTGAAGGCTATTGAAGAATTTGGTCTTTTGTATCCAAGGAGTGAAATTTTCACTCTTATTGCATACATAGATGTAGATTGGGTGAGTCATATGGATGATTGGAAGACCATAAGTGGTAGTGTATTCTTCCTTGGAGACAATTTAGTGTCTTGGTTGAGTAAGAAGCATGAATCAATTTATTTATCTACAACAAAAGTGAAATTTATTGTTGCAACATCATGTTGTACTCAGGTGCTTTGGATGAAGAAAAACTTGAAGGAAATGAAGGTTGAGTTTGAATATCCTATCACTATTCTCTGTGATAACACGATTGTAATAAAAAAATCAAATAATTTGGTGATGCACTCAAGAACAAAACACATTGTGATCAAGTATCGTTTCTTGAGAGAAAAGGTTATTTAGAAAGCAGTTAGATTGGAATATCTTGATACAAAGTAGCAAGTTGTGGATATATTCACGAAGCCACTTACTAAAGAGACATTTTATTTTGTTTGGTAGAATTTGGGAGTAGTTACTCCCTCCTCTTGATTCAAGAGGAAAGTATAGGGTGAGGGGGAGATTGGTCTCCTTGCCACAAGAAGAGTTGGTGCTCTTGTAGAGTGTTTTCAAAAGTAGTGGTGTTTGGACTTAGGGGGAGTCTATATGAGAAATAGGTTTTTAGATGTTGTAGTACTGGCTCAGGATGTTGATCCTTTTCCATTGATGTCGAAGGGGGAGAGATTACTCAAAATACTAAATTTCTTAGAAAGAGTAACTTATCTGAATTGAGAAAATGTTAAGGAGAGAGTGCTCAAAATGTTGTATTACTCTGAAAGAATAACTATATTTGTATCTTTTAATTCAATATCTTTTACATGGGGGTATATGTTATAGCACAAGAATCATTCAAACTTATTCATTAGAAGTATTTTGGTGGCCTAAACATTTTGTTGTTTTCCATCAATGACAAAGGGGGAGATTATTGAGCATAGGTTTTCATTGATGTCAAACTAATGTCAGCAGGTCATTGATATTGACAATGGTTATCAAAGGGTGTCAAGGGTATTAGATGTGAAGGTTTCCAAAATGAAGATTGTAGGAGTAAAAGTATTATCAATTTTTTCAAGGTTTCAAAATAATGTTGTGTAGGTTGTCTAATCTATCATATCTTGTATCATGTCAATAGTGCCATGACTATCTTCAAATAGCTAATGAATCTATTATACCATGTCGGATATGCAGTTAGCATGAGTGTGGTGGTTTGGAGGATATTTTTGGGTAGAGAGATTAATTAATATGGGTGGAATTTCTTTCAAAAATGAAGTGTTGCTCTGTAGTTTGAAAGGAGTGTGCCTACACCAATTCTATCAGTTTCTCGAGTTTTTGGTGTCATAGCTCATTGTGCAAGGAGTTTGAAGGAGCAAAAGGTTCATCAATCTATTCAAAGTTTGAGGCATGTGTGGTAATGAATTCAAGGATGTGGAGTGAGGATAAGACATGTTTAAGGTTCCCATCATGGTGCATGGCATTATATTATTTTGATGAAAAGTTTGGACCAATGTATTACATATTTCATGTAATTTGAATTTAGGTCCACCCTATATTGTCAAGGTTGGTGCGGATCCTTGGCCAAAATACAAGAGTGTTAATGTAATCTCATGTATATATTTCAAATTTTCATATGTATTGTAGTGTGATGTACAAGTGTGAGTATGTACCAAATTTATTGATGATTACAATGACTGTAGTGGGATGTATAGTTATACCATAGTAGAAGTGTGAAGAAAAGAGTGAGTGCCAACATCACTGTGTCTGCTAGTGCATGCCAAAGTTAAATTTAAAATCCACCATTATTTCTATATCGATAGGATTGGTGTTCTACCTATTGTATTGTTCTGATGGGGATTTGTGACTCTTGTAGGTTGGTGCCTTCTAAATCTTTTGGGGATTGGTGTCTCCTATAGGTTGGTGCCTATTGAATCTTTTTGGGATTGGTTTCTCCAGTAGGTTGGTGCCTACATCTCATTATAAAATTCATTCATTATATTCTTGCTTGTGAGAGTTTCTCACCATGGTTTTTCCCATCTTGGGTTTCCATGTAAATTTGGTGTTATGTGTTATCTTGTGGTGTGCTTTAATTTATTTACTTACTAACTTGTATGGTTTAGCTCTCTCCATGTTGAAAAATTATAAAGTAATTGTGAAGGTTTCTAGAATTGTTGTAATTTTCTGGATCTATTGATTCACCCCCCTCTTAGTATATTGTGTGCCCTTCACATATAGCCATAATATATTTTAAATTGACATATAAATAACTACAATAAGTTGTATAAGTTATAACTAAAGTATTAATTCAGTTAAAATTTAGTTCAATTACCTTGACTGTGACTTGTTCTACAAACGATGGTCTTTGAGGATGATCAGGTGTTTTAGTATATGATATGGTAAAAGGTGTTACATCAATCACATCTGGAGTACACTACAAATTTAAAATAAGATCAAGATATAAATTATTATGTATTCAATTAATCACAATTTAAATTATATGTATACAATTTAAAAAAATTTACATGTATGAAAAATTATACCATATCTAGGCCAAATTCAATGGTTGAAAGAGTGCCATGATGTACTTCTCTAATCTCATCCTCAAACATCAACTGTTCATTTCCACTTAAATATACATTAGTGATGTACTATTAATTATAATAATTTTAAATGAAATACATTATGAAACAAATTTAATATTTACCTATACATAAGATTGTTGTTGTTACACCTCATCTCCAACAATGGATGGCTCTCCATTTGTTCTTCCCTCACACATCTCTGCATATGTAGCACACACTACTACTGCATCTCGTCCATATGTCTTATCATGAACCTCATACTCAACTGTGTCTAGGGGAGGCTCAGTAGTATCTCCCATAGTACCTAGGCACATATGAATGCACATAATACAATGATGAGGCACAAAAATATGTCTAGATGTCGATCCTCCACCAACATCAACTGCACCACCAAGAGTATCACTATTAGGTAGCTAGGAAAACTATGAAGACTATGTAATCAAATGGCCAATAAAAGAGTATGGCCAAGATATTATGCATTGTTGCATCTACAACAATGTTTGGATGGGCTAGTCGAGGTGAGGGAGGAATACAAGGAGGGGGAACATATGGACCTTACATCTAATGCATTTCCCTAGGTATATCTTGGGGTATTCCAATACCTACTCCATGAAAATTCCTAAAATAAAAATAGTTGACATCTTTTCCTTAAACAAACTCCACATATAATTTGTAGAGAAAATAAAGAGGGACATTGAGATTGTTGTTGGGTGGTTTATCATACACCATCCACCAATGATCCCAAAAGCTTATTTTTATGATCTCATGTGTGCAACATTTTATGGAAAATTTTAGTTTATGTAAAGCAACAAGTTGTTTGGTTTTTGGATTCACAAAATATTGGGCTATTTTGACTTTATATATTTCTATTTTTTTTAACCTCATTATAGCTCAAACAGTTACCATATTGCAATATCTTTGTTTCTCTTTACTCTTGAAATAAATTATGTTGCCTTGTGATGTCTTTCACATGACTTATTATGGCCTCTATATTAAGTGTCATTGAATAAAAATGAGGGTGATGATGGTATCTCCAATAATGCTCCTCAATTCAGTCACATTTATCTCAATTAAATCTTGAATTGAAGGAAAATTTGGTAGAGGGTTTGGTGGAGAGCTTTCTCTATCAATTTCTTCTACCATTTAAACCTTGTTTAAAACTAACATAATATCAATCTAATTACTAAATCTATAAAAAATCTAATATGTATGCAAAAAAATCAAAGAAAACAATTAAAATGATAAAAACACAAAGAAAATGACTTACCTCGCTTTTTAACACTCAAATTTGAAGGTAAATTGATAAACTTTTATGAAACTACAAAAAATAGATATCATTTTTGGACAGATATCCATTTTTGCCACTTTTCCCACACGTCTCTACATAAAGCTCGATTGTCACAATGCATAAAAATGATAATCTTTTTAAATATAGTTCTCTAAAACATGTATTCATTTTGGATAGATTTTTTTAATATGAAAAGCTCTCCAAAACATATATCTATTTTGGAGAGCTTTAAATCTATGTGTAGCTCTCCAAAATGGATATCCATTTTGGAGAGCTCTTTTATATTATAAAAAGCTTTTTGAAACAAATATTTGTTTAATAGAGAATTTTAAAAAAAATATTTGGTATATGCCAAGCCCCAATGGTAATATTAATAATATTATATTATTATATTATATATAATATTTTATTATTATATAATACATAGTAATATAATAATATGTTATATATTACATATATTATAAAATATTATTATATCATTATATTTGTGAATGGATATCTTAGACCTACACCAAAATGATAAAACAACACAATGTTAGTCAAGAAACAAATCTAAACCACACATTCCCCATGAAATTCATTTGAATGTGAAGAAGAAAAAAATAAGGTAAAATAACAAATGAAAGCTATGAAATCTTATTGTAAACAATCAAACCAACATCCCATGGGGGAATTGGTGTCATTTTGATGTGGAAAATGGCCCTTTCCCAATTCCTTGTAAGCTTTGATGATTAGTGATGGAGATTGGATGCTCCTTGATAAAACTTCTTCATAACCTAGCTATAATGGATGAAAATGGATAAGGATGGATGAAAATTGCTCAAAAACTTGAAGATAATGATGTTGCATAAAGTTGTCGATCCAAATCAGCATGGTAATCTTACATGGATTCTGGATGATCAACTACAATAGAGGATGCCTCTATTTATAACAAAGAAGGATGGAGGATTGAAAAATATGATGCATATGGGATTAAAGATGGACCATTGGCATTGTGCCACTTGTCAAGATGCTAATGGAAGGAGGTGGAGCACATTTTGGTCAATGTGCATGATAAATTCTATTAGATTCAAATTTGAAATTTGAAAGTTGGCTTGTTGGGGGGAGATAAAGGATGAATTAAATGCCACTTGGCTCAAGGCAAAAAGACATGTAAGAGGTTTAAATGCCTTGTTGTATGTACAAACCCTTTTGGAGGGATTTTTCAAACTTGGAGAATATTCCAACATTGATGCCTTTTTGAAAGTAATTAAATATTTAATAAATCAATTAAAATGATATTCATGAGCAAGTTGCAAAATCTAGAGGATTTGATGGATTAAGATTAATCAAGATTTGATTAATTTAAAAGGAGATTAGTTGATGTGACAACTTGATTTATATTTTTGGATTAATTTAAATCAAAGTTGAGAGGAATATGGATTTAAACTTAATTAAATAAAGTTTAATTTATTTAATTAAAGGGAATGGTGTTAGTTTTAAATCAAATAAAGATTAATTTATTTAATTCAAATGAGATGACCTTAGAGATTAATTAAATAATAGGAATTATTTAATTAAAAGAGGGACTATATGGTTAACTAAACAAAATAATTTATTTAATTAATAGAAGATGGTGACTTAATCAGATAAATTTGATTTATTTAATTAAGGGATGAATATGATGAATTTAATTAAATAAAGATTATTTAATTAAATTGATTAGTGAAGGAGATGATTTAGGATGAACTGGTGTTAGTGAAATCAGGATCAGGTGCATGCATATTTTACGTGTCTACATTTTGCCCCTCTTTGAAGCAATGTACCTGCTACATTGGTTCAAAGAATAATCTTGCCACTGTCAAATTTTTTAAAAAAATTGATTTTTTTTGGATGCCCCAACGAAAAGAAGTATACTGGTACATTGCCCCCTCAAGAGATCGAGCAGAAAGTTTGATTTGAAGATCGATCTCACGACAAAGAGGTTCAAGATGGATGTACGGATGGTCAAACTGACAGATCTATATGATGATGATGCAAATGAGATGTTTTTAAGATGCTTAGAATAACAAATCTATATTATCTTAAATAACTTAAAATAGTATGCAATGCATGTGAGATGGATGATGCTTTTTATATGATATGCAATATGCTGATGTTTTTTTGATGCAGGATGGATGTGTTGTGCACTTTTCGTACACACGCCCCATTGAAGTCGGGGACCCTCTTTTGCTTGCTTCGTTTCATCTCTTCTCCTTTAGGGTTTGGTTTCCTACAATTTTGGCTTTGCTTCACCTTGAAATTTAGTGTCTTATCTGCACTTGAGGTGTCTTTTGCTACATCATGATCATGGTATGGCTCTTAGAAGTTTGCCTCAACTCAGAGTTTCACCCAAGGACTAAAATTGACTAAGTCAAGGAGAGGTTCAAAAAATCCGAGCTACCTCGGATTCCCCAAAGACCAATTTTGTGGTGAATTCTCAATGTTATATGAAAATATTTTTGCACCCGTGGATAGAGGACAAAAAATTAGGTCGAGTTCCTTTTTGAACTTTTCAAAAATTCCTTCTAGAAAAAAAGTTATGAAGTTTAGGGGATTTTGACTTGGCTTGGATTTCAGGTAATCCAAGCTACTTAGGATTTTCCGAATTTTCCATTTTTGGAAAATCAAAGCCCCCCTCAAAATCTCAAAATTTTCCAAAAATGAAATTTTTCCGAAATGTAATGATTTTTTTTCAAAAATGAAAATTTCCAAAAATGGTGAAATTTCAGGAAATCCAAGCTACCTCGGATTTTTTGTGAGGATTAAGCTTTGGAAAATTCGAGCTACCTTAGATTTTCTGAAATTTTCATTTTTGGAAAATTCAAGCCGCCCTCAAAATCCTGAAATTTTTCAATAATGGAAATTTTTCCCAAATGAATTTTTTTTCCCAAAATGGATTTTTTTTCGAAATGTAATGTTTTTTTTTCAAAAATGAAAAATTTCCAAAAATGGCAATTTTTGAAATTTCGGGAAATCCAAGCTACCTTAGATTTTCCGTGAGGATTAAGCTTCTGAAAATCCGAGCTACCTCGGATATTTTGAAATTTCCATTTTTGGAAAATCCGAGACGCCCCAAAAATCAAAAAAAATTCCAAAAATGGATTTTTTTCTCAAAATAGAATTTTTTTCCCAAAATGCATTTTTTCTTGAAATTTTAAAATTAAAATTTACTGGAAAAAATTTAAAATAAAAATTCGAAAAATGGAAAATTTTCCCAAAATGGAAAGCTTTCTTAAAAGAGGCCAATATTTTTTTCAAGTTTAATTTGCATATTTTACGGATTGAATTTTTTTTTTTACATTTGGGCTACTAATGATGATATTTGTTTTTCAGGATTAAATAAATCAAAAGGGGGACTTGCATATGAATTCATGCCAAGAGGAAAATCTAGAAGAGCTCAAATATTAAATGTGGAGCCTGCATATGAGAATTTGTGCTACTAGTTGTGTGCCAGTTGGAGGAATTTTATGGAAGATTCTTGTTGATGCTATTTTTAGTCCTCAGTTAGAATTTTCATCATCATCATCGGGAATAATATTTATTTTCTTATTACTCCAAATTTGTAACAGCTGCATGTAATTGACAGATGCTTCTAGATGCATAATTTGTGCCCTTGAATTGATTTAATCTTGGCCTTTCATCCTAAAATGTAAAATCTATAAAAGGCCTTTGCCTTCTCATTTGAAGGGGTTAGAATTCTGAGTTAAGGTGGATAAAGAGCCAAAATTGGCTAAGTTAGGAGTTAGATTCTACAAGTTAGTAGTTGTAGGAGAGGGGAGAGTAGGAAGACTATTATGTAAATGTTGGAGAAGATAATGCAAATGGGTTGTTGATTTGGAAAACATTGTGTTATGTTTCAAAAGTTTTATGGTTTTTTGTTCTCAATTCTCGATGTTAGATGTTAGTTTTTAGTTCTTTCATGATAATGGTGAAATGTTAATGATGTTGATCGATCTTCAGTCCATAATTTGTTGATTGTAAGTTGTGTAAATTTAATCTAGGCCTTATTTTGTGCTAAGTTCAACTGTGGATGATTGTTTACATTGTTCCATTTACTAGGTATGTGGATGAATGTTCATAGTCTGAAAATCTTCAGTTTCCTTAGAAGACTGCACCATTTTTGCAGAGTTGTGGGCTTGTCCTTGATCAAGTAGAGATTGGTTTTCTTGGGGATATGTCTATTTGTAGCATTCATCATTGTTGTTATTAATCTTAGGAGTTAGTTTAGAATCTCTCAACCCTTCTCTTTTGATCTTTCTTTTAATCTAGGTTAGTTTTAGGATTGAAAGCATCACCATATTGCTACATCTGATGAAAGTATACTTCTAGCATTGTTCATTTGTAAGGCCCCTTGTCATTACCAACATTTTCACATTTATCACTGAGTTGTTTTATTGCATTGTCAAGACCTGACATTAGAGACCTTGGAGTTATCTCTTGATGCTTGCTGATAGAGATTTACCTTTCAAGAGAGATAGGATGTTATATTTTGTCTGAGTTATTATTGTGCATAAAACACCATCAATAGATTGGCGTTAGAAGGAGGGCAGAACAAAGATATTGCTCTATTCATTTCACACCCTTCTCCTTCTAATGCCCATCAACAGATTGGCACTAGAAGGAGGGCTTAATGTAAGTGACCTTGTTGGAATTTGAATGAGCATTCATGTTGAAAATCTGAGATGTGATAGATCTCTAAATTTTAAAGTACAAATTTGGAGTCAAGATTGAAAAGCAACCTTATGCTTTCCATGATGGGAACAGTCATCAGATTGATTTTCCTCAGCTATGTGTGTCTCTGAATAAGAGATTGGATCTCTAGAACACTAAGGGTTTGCATCGGTATGCATTACCATACTAGTGCAGAATCGACAATACCTCTAGGAATAATGAATTTGAATGCTTAAACTTTCTAGGTAAAATCAAGATTATTTTGCAAAGGGATATTTTCATGTGGAACTTTCCTAAACCACTAGCCTCCATAGATTTAGAGTTTTTTATGTTGTTGTTGAGGCATTCACATAGATAGTTAAAGACCACCTTGGTGGTGGTAAGTGTTTGCAAGATTTCATCTCATCTAAATGGTGCAGAGTTCATAATGCATCTCATTCAGAATTCACTTGTCATTCATGTGTGGACATTATCGCTAAAGTTGGGAGATATCTGGAATGGAAATAGTAGTCAGTCAAGGAATGCACTACAAAGAAGACAAATTCTAGATCTATAGAATGTGTAGTAGGTGTTGATCCATCAACAAACTAGGGAACATGCCAGAAGGAAGAGTTTGAAATATTTGAGGCAATGGAGGTGGTTGATAAACATTCAAGTGAAGAACAACCTACAAACATGAAGGATGTTGGTCCTATAGAGGTTAACCAAGTGTCTGAAATAGAAAATACAGTTGAGAATGAACCAAAAGAGGAAGAAGAGCTAAGTCAAATTTCCTCTATTCATGATGAAGATCCAATATAGACTAGATACAATGAGTTTGTGGTAATATTTTTGAAGGATTGGTCAAGCCTAAGTTATAGAGTCTTTCTAGAGGAGTTGTTGTTACCAACTTGGTGCAGGATACATGAGGAAGAATATTTTGAATTCACCTATTTCTAGTGCCAAACGACCATAAAGGAGGTGGAAGAACAGGTACAATTGTCACAACATTCAGGAGATGCACAGAAGGATTCATCAAATAAGTCTCCAGTAGAAGAGTATCAACAAGTTGCTGATGAAATCCTTGAAGAAGGAAAAAATGGAGGAGTCAATGTCCTGGATGGCTATGATCAAGAATCTGAACCAATAGAAGATGAATTTAGGGAGCCTTCTCATTTATCAAATTATGTTTTTCCTCTATCTATTGATGAACTACACAATGAAAATTCACATATTTTATGTATTACGGATGAGGTAGCTAATGTTGTTATGATAATATGCAAGAAAATCTGAGTGATGCTGAAAATAGCGATGTTGCAATCATGATGGATGGATATGATTATATAGTTGCAAGTAAAGATGTGCTTGACGATCAACCTTTAGTGGATTTTGATAAACATCTTCATGAACAAGTTGATGCACATGAGGATATTACTGCAAATTCATCACTAACCCCTCATGAGGATATGGAAATAGGTGAAAAGTTCCATGATGTTAACTGTGAATCTGTTCAATTTGATTTTTATCCCAAACTGCTTATTGATGATTCTAACTCTGTTTTGCATGTTTTGAGTGTGAGAGGGATACTGCACCATTAGTGGAGACAACTTGAAAACTTGGATATCAACTCTTCACAATTGGAAGCCAACAAGCACCATGCTGCTTGAACGAGGGTCACACCAGGTTGTTTCTTTCCTTACTGTGAATTCTAAAGCTTATCAATTTGATTATGGAGGTTTAGGAAACACAAACTGCATATGGATTGATCATGGTTTCAATGAGTTGCCTCAGTTGCTGATTATTCCTATTGATGAGGTTGAGTTTGAATGTTGCATTATTGAGCTTTATTTTGCTGAATATAAGGATGAATTTGTATTCTTGAGGACTATTACTATCACCTTATTGCTTGTCCATGCACTGAAAAGTTGAATAGGTGTGGTTCTAAACTCACCTTGTCTGATCATGATTCGTTTTGAGTCTCTTTGTACCTAATGTTGATTTGAATAAATGCAGCCCACTCTATTTTCTTTGTTTCTTTAGTTTAGATTTCTTTAGGATTAGTTTTCTTTGTCTTTAGTTTAGATTGTTTTTTTTGCCTTTGGTTAGTCTAGGTTTGGCCTGGGTTACGGTTTGGTTGCTGCTTTGCTTCTCCAGCTTGGGTTCCCTATTTTTTGTTGGGAGTGTCTTATTCGCACAACAACAATTATTTTATCTCAGATTGTTCTAAGTATTTCATTTACAAAATTTAATCATCCTTCTAGGATATGTTGGTAGAATTCCTTTATTCGGTGTCGCATGTGTTAAACATTTAAAGTGGACGAGTCCTTGGATTGAGTTGGTTCTAGAATGTGCTTGAATCTTATACCTATACTTACATCTTAATAATATTGAAGTTGTTGTTTGGTTCCTTGCGAGGTCTGGTTAAGTGAAAAATCTTATATTCTACTTCAGTGCCACTATGATTCTCATCCCTGAGTGTGAGCTTCATTGCTTACAAGTTGAAATGAAAAAGAAGCAAAAAGAAATATCAAAAAAAAGGGGAAAATATTGAATGTCAAAAGAAAGTGAATTCAACTTTTCAGGAGGATTTGAATATCTCTATCGGGGCTATGGAAATCTGACTGGCAGCGAGACTCTATCCAGATTGCTTTTGAAGTTAGAATCTGTATGTAGCTTAACTTGACTCAACTTGGTTGTTGTAGTAGCTTAAGGAGGGAAATTTATACACTTGCACACACTTGGATTTCTAGCACAGGAAGGGCTAGCTTGTTCATTGACTTTGAGACTTTGGTTTATTCGTTGCCCTGATGTGAGGATCGAAATCAGAGATTTTGGGTTCTTGATTCCAATTTGTCATCGAAATGCTCTCGAGAATTTTCCCAGTAGGAGTCACCATTTGTTGTGCACTTTTCACACACACACCCCACCGAAGGCGGGGACCCTCCTTTTTCTTGCTTTGTTTGATCTCTTCTCCATTAGGGTTTGGTTTCCTACAATTTTGGCTTTGCTTCACCTTGAAATTCAGTGTCTTTTGCTACATCATGATCATGGTCTAGCTCTTAGAAGTTTGCCTCAACTCAAAGTTTCACCCAAGGACTAAAATTGACTAATTCAAGGAGAGGTCCGAAAAATCTGAGCTACCTCAGATTCCCTGAAAACCAATTTTGGTGTTAATTCTCAATGTTATATGAAAATATTTTTGTACCTATGCATAGAGGACGAAAAATTAGGTCGAGTTGCTTTTTGAACTTTTCAAAAATTCCTTCCAAAAAAAAATGTTATGAAGTTTAGGGGATTTTGACTTGGCTTGGATTTCGAGTAATCCGAGCTACCTCAGATTTTTCGAAATTTCCATTTTGGAAAATCCAAGCCCCTCTCAAAATCTTGAAATTTTTCAAAAATGAATTTTTTTTCCGAAATGTAATGTTTTTTATTTTTAAATAAAAAATTTCCAAAAATGACAATTTTTGAAATTTCGAGAAATCCAAGCTACCTCGAATTTTCCATGAGGATTAAGCTTCGGAAAATTTCAGCTACCTCAGATTTTCTGAAATTTCCATTTTTGGAAAATCCAAGCGCCTCCGCCTCCCCCCTCTCCCCACCCCTCAAATCCCAAAAAATGGAAATTTTTCCCAAATGAAATTTTTTTGAAATGTAATGTTTATTTTCAAAAATGAAAAATTTCCAAAAATGACAATTTTTGAAATTTCGGTAAATCTAAGCTACCTCAGATTTTCCATGAGGATTAAGCTTCAGAAAATCCGAGCTACCTTGGATTTTTCGAAATTTCCATTTTTGGAAAATCCGAGCTCCTCAAAAATCCCGAAATTTTTCAAAAATGGAATTTGTTTTTCTCAAAATGATTTTTTTTTTTCAAAATGGAATTTTTCCGAAATGCATTTTTTTTTAAATGGAAAATTTCCAAAATGGATTTTTTCTGAAATTTTAAAATGTTCCCAAAAATGAAAAATCTTGAACGGAAAAAAAAAAAAAAATGGAAAAGTTTCACAAAATGGAAAGGTTTCTTAAAAGAGGCCAATTTTTTTTCAAGTTTAATTTGGATATTTTATGGATTGGATTTTTTTTTTACATGTGGGCTATTAATGATGATATTTTCTTTTTAGGATTAAATAAAAGGGGGACTTGCATTTGAATTCGTGCCAAAAGGAAAATTTGGAAGAGCTCAAATATTAAATGTGGAGCCCGCATATGAGAATTTGTGTTGCTAGTTGTGTGCCAGTTGGAGGAAGTTTCTAGAAGATTCATGTTGATGCTATTTTTAGTCCTCAGTCATAATTTTCATCATCACTGGGAATAATATTTATTTTCTTATTACTCCAAATTTGTAATTGCTGCATGTAACTAACAAATGCTTCTAGATGCATAATTTGAGCCCTTGGATTGATTTAATCCTGGCCTTTCATCCTAAAATGTAAAATCTATAAAAGGCCTTAGCCTTCTCATTTGTAGGGGGTTAGAATTCTGAGTTAAGGTAGATAAAGAGCCAAAATTGGCTAAGTTAGGAGTTAGATTCTACAAGTTAGTAGTTGTAGGAGAGGAGAGAGCAGGAAGACTATTATGTAAATGCTAGAGAAGATAATGCAAATGGGTTGTTGATTTGGAAAACATTGTGTTATGTTTCAAAAAAATTATGGTTTTTTGTTCTTAATTCTCGGTGTTAGATGTTAGTTTTCAGTTCTTTCATGATAATGGTGAAATGTTAATGATGTTGATCGATCTTCGGTCCATAATTTTAGCAATTTGTTGATTGTAAGTTGTGTAAAGTTAGTTTGGGCCTTATTTTGTGCTAAGTTCAACTATGGATGTTTGTTTACATTGTGCCATTTACTGGGTATGTGGATGAATGTTCATAGTTTGAAAATCTTTAGTTTCCTTAGAGGATTGCACCATTTCTGTGGAGTTGTGGGTTTGTCCTTGATGAAGTAGAGATTGGTTTTATTGGGAATATGTATATTTGTAGCATTCATCATTGTTGTGATTGATCTTAGGAGTTAGTGTATAATCTCTCTCAACCCTTCTCTTTTTATATTTCTTTGAATCTAGGCTAGTTTTAGGATTGAAAGCATCACCATATTGCTACATCTAATGAAAATATACTTCCAACATTGTTCATTTGTAAGGCCCTTTGTGATTACCAACATTTTCACATTTATCACTGAGTTGTTTTATTGCATTGTCAAGACCCGACATTAGAGACCTTGGAATTATCTCTTGAGGCTTGCTGATAGAGATTTACCTTTCATGAGAGATAGGATATTATATTTTTTCTCAGCTGTTGTTGTGCAAAAAACACCATCAACAAGATGCATTAGTGATGATAATTAACTATCATGGTACCATGTTAGCGCGGAAAGAAGACAAGAAAGAAGATATGACAAGCCTACTTTATTAGAGATGATGATGATGATGATGATGTATTGCTTATCAGGAATTGGGTTTTTAAAATGGCTATTTACCTTATGTTTGATAACACACATAGGCACGACACATCAAGGTATAAAGAACTAGGATGGCATTGCACCTAGTGTGATGGACTTTGACTCGACAAATCAGATAGGAGTACTGTTGTTCACACCTAGCATACAAAACCTCATTTAGAATGCAGTTCAGATATTCTAAACATCTTGAACCAAAACATAGAAAAGAGAGCCTTCCTATGTGGTCAACAAGACACCTAAAATACCCTCCCTACAAACCAAACAAAGCATTCATGACACAGTTATTTTACAAGGATATCCAACAAACACAACAGATAAAAAGATAATGATCATTGCCCCATTCCTTTCTCTCTAAATCTCATTGTTTGGACATCATCGAGAGGTCATTGGAATGAGCACAATAAGATAAATCAAAAGAAAAGATCAAGTACACAAACAAGCCAATGTTCTTCATAACCCTAGCCAAGGGGATGTGTTTTGTTTAGGATAAGTATCCAAAGTGATTTGTCAAAGATAATGCCCATTTTAGGAAGGATGAATCCTAGGACATGTTAGTGGATGGTGAAAATTTGATAGGTTATTTGAAAGGTTGTTGATATAAGGTTGATTGACATGTTTGTGAATGATCAAGATTTTGATTTTGCATTTAAAAGTTTGTTGTTTCAATTTTGATTTTGCGTTTGAAGTTTGTTTTTGCTGATTGTTGTGGTTGTTTTTGTTTGCTTTGCCAAAGGATGAAGGTGACGATTGATTTATTATGGATGATATTATTGCAGGTGAAAGCAAAATGGGACAGATGGATTTTTCAAATATCTGGATGTTTTTTATGTTTTTGAATTTTTTGAGGTTGTTTTTGGTATTTTCACGATGTTTTACAGATGTTTTGATTTTCAATTTTTTTTTTTTTTGGTTTTTATGAGATTTTATGAATGTTTTTGGATTTTGTATCTTGGGATCCAATCAAAGATTGGCCTTTCTTACATTTAAGCTCAGAGACAACGTAGTTCAGATACCATTTTTTTACTTTTTCAGACTTTTTTTGACCTATTTTGGGATTTTTGATATATTTTAGATATTTTTGGGTATTTTCGCATGATTTTGATGATTTGGATATGGATATGTGATGATATCAGTGCTATACTTTGGGTTTTTTGTTGAAAACCAAGCTTAAGGTTGATTGATTAGATTGATGGATTGATGATGACAACATTATTGAGGATACACAACAATGCAAGGATAGTGTTAAGCAACACGAGGATTGGGAAGGATATCCCAAGATGATGATGGATTGGTTGGATTTGATTGATCAAGATTTTGAAGCTTGATTTGGAACAAAATTGTTTTGATGATTTGATGTGACGCTGACATGTAAATTAGATGCGATCGATATTGATCATTTGGATTGATGTTCGATGAAAGATAAAGCTTGATAAGGAATATCTTCTCGTCAAAATATGCCATGGGCTAGTGATTTGTATTTTTTTCCTCATAAATTCTTTGACCAATTTTATTTTACGTTTTCCAATGTTTGGATTACCACATAAGTTGGAGGATATAGATCAAGATTTTTTCTCAAAGCAAGATATAAATATCTACCCCTAGTGTCTAGAAATGAATGGAATGCCATAGGTGGATGCTTCGATAGGTGTATGGATGGAAAGATATAGTAAGCATGCAAAGGATGCCAAGGATTATCTTGTGAAAAGATAAGGTATTCGAACAAAGGATGCTTATTTGGATAATGCTTCAAGGTTCAGATAATGTTGGGTAGGATAGGATCAATGAAAATGACCCATGTCAAGATGTCTACCATAAGAAAGTGTAAAGTGTGCACCAAACTTGGTTAACATCAAGATAATTTAGACTATGGATGAAAATGGATTGGATAAATGGTTCATGGAATTTTGGATTTATTATGGATGGGATGAGATGCTTCCAACTGAACTAGCACACATAGATGCTTAATTCTACACATGATGCCTATTTACCAGGTTTTCATCATGGTACTTGTCCAAAGCGCCACCGTAGTGGTTTTCACTGAAGGATTATTTTTATTTTTACTATTTTCATGATTTTTTGGTTTTTTGTGAAATATTTTAAGTTCATGCCGAACTAGCTGGTGGTGTCGATGTAGATGCTTCTATCATAAGGTGTCATCAGTATCTTGCTTGAAGAATTTTCCTTTCCAAGATACATGCACTTGAATGCAACTTTTGAGATTCTTGATCTACTTTGTTGATACCAAGGTTAACTTTATCTTTGTATGCACATCACAATAAAGTGACTTCTAAATTCTTATGATGAAGGGTTGCTGCCAATACATGGTCAATGTGAGAATTAGATATCATGCATGGAGGCATGGATGGTGGAGTCTATTTAGGAATAAAAGATCGATTGGTTGATATCTTAGAACCTTTGACTCTCCAAACTTGGGAATATGAACAATAATGGGTGGGTACGGAAGTGTGCATGGAATTAGGACCAACTGCTTGATATAATTTGTATGTTGCTTGAGAAGCTTGCTTTTGCCTTTGTGGACATCTTTGGTGGATACTTTTCCCTTTTTATTTTTCCCCATAGTTTATTTGACTAATGGAGTTTGATAAGGATAATCATTCTTTGTATTCTTTGGTATCTACTTGTATTTGATTTGTCCTTCATGCTTCACTACTTATTTTCCTTTGATGATGTTTTTCATGCTTTGATTTAAATATTTCTTTTGATGTTTTTCCCAATTCGTGGATGGGGTGATGGGTGGATGGAGATTCATGACATGGCTGGTTGCAGTATTGACATCTGTTTCATCATAAGGATGCTTTGTGATCCCTATGTTGACGTTTGTTTGACATGAAGTTTCCCCCAGTACTGAATAACCAAGACCTTGATGCTTAGGATTGCCAATAATTTGCACTAATTCTAGGATACCCTGTTCATGTAGGCCTACTCCTCTGCCTTGATAATTCATCTATTGAAACACTTTATTTGTAATAAGATATTATTTATCTTGAAAGCAAGGTACTAATCCTTCTCTACTCTGTCATGGATCTTCAAAGGTGATAGCTTCTTCATTGATAAGATAATTTTCCCTTAAAAAGGTGAGTGATCCAAGTTTATAAGTGATATGACCCTCCATAAGTGGGATAACTTCATGATTGATATATTTGGCTTGATTTTGTGAAGTATCATATTTTAATGCTTCTCCCATAGGTGTTGATGATTCACTATCCACGTAAAAGTCTCCCTCATGATTCATTATTGATATGCCTTCACAGGATGTTTCTGATTTACAACTTATGTAGAAGACTTCTTCATGACCCATTTATGAGATGTCTCTAGATTTTTATATATCTTGATCTTGTGTATAAATGTTAAGAGTAGGAGACTCTTGTTCCTTGGAAATGATATCAAGAGTATGAGACTCTTATTTTGAATAAAGATAATCTACATGTCCATCCAAAGAAATTATCTCACAGGTAGATGGAGGGGTATGTGTTATATGGATATGATCATCATTTGTGACATCTTGTATAGATATGAGAGTGTCCATTAGATTATTGTAGTACCTTGGAGATATGAATTCTTGATCTTGATTAATTTTAGAATTGCTTTTGACATGCTTTGGATCACATTCTTGACATGGGTCAGTTTCAAAGGATGGATTTCTTATAAAGGGTTCTTGGATATCTTCATTAGGCATGGGAAGTGGGTCAATATCCTCTTGATATTTGAGTGGACTTAGATCAAATGTTGAGTTGAGGATTTCTTCAATATTTGCAACCATGAGGTCGAAGGATGTCAATATGTCTTGGAAAGTACCATTACTAGGCTTTGGTGAAAGATGTCGATCATGTTTTGGGGTAAAATCTTGAGATATGTCCTCTAACTCATTAGGTGATGTAGAGACACTTTCAACATGATCATTGGTGGAAGGATCACCAATTATAGGATCAAATAATGTTAACACTCCTTTGAATAGATCATTGTTGGATATTGTTGAGGGGTATTTATCATGATCAAAAGGTGACTCTTGATGTATGTTGAGTTGATCTTCAGATAAGGTAGAAACATCTCAAAGTTTCTCATTGATGGATAGATCTTGATCATCATTTTCAACAATTATGGAGAGATTGTCATTGCTATCACTAATGGTTGAATCTTGATCATTGTCCCCAATAGTTATTATTTTTTGATCAATAAGATCCTGGACAAGGTTTGTAAGTTGAATACAATTTTATGTTGTGTGTCCCTTTATTTTGTGAAAATCACAAAGGTGTTTCTCATTATACCCTGGTGGTTTAACTTGGGGCTCTTTATAATTCCCATAAATGAGGATTTTAATGAGATTTTATCGTATCAAATGTTCCATGACCAATTCAATTGGCTCCCCAAGTGGTGTGTATTTTCGTTTGTTACCTTGTGATATTTGTACTTTAAATTGACCTTGTGGCAATTGATTTTGGAGATGTAGTGATTGATCTTTAAGATGTGGTGATTGATCTTCGAGATGTGGAGGTTGGGTTTTTTTTTTTATGTTGTTGATCTTGATATCCAACTTCTTGACATTGGAGATATTGTTCTTGATGTGGTTTGGGACACAACCCAATGCTTTGATGACATGGCTCAACCAATGGAAGAGTGTATTGATTTTGGGGTTGTAGTGACCCTCCTGATGGCATTTCTATTCCAGTTGTTTTGAGACTATGTTACTCTAATGTATTATGTCTTGGATTACTTGTTTAGATTGTGAAACTCAGTTGATGTTACACCTTATGTTATAATGATCTATTTAATTTTGCAAGATGACATAATTATGATGACATATGAGGTTCTGTAATGTTTATGATGGTATTATGAAGTGAATGATTTTAGATGCTATTTCTATGTCAGTTCAGTGAAGGAGATAGTTTAGCAGTACTCATCTATGAGTACCCTGCTATGCTGTGATTCTTCTTCATAGTGTATTTCATGTTATTTATGTTGTTTCAATTGACCGTGTAGTGTGATGCAGCTTTTAGGTATAGGCATCGACTCCACCTTCTTGTCAGATCTGAGCGTGCCATGACCCAATGGAATCATTGAAGGGAGACAGACTTGTCCTCTATCTTGAACCAACATTATGAAAGAATGATTATCAACTGTCACCCTTATGTTTTTTTGTTCGTTTGTCGTGTGTTTGTAGATGTCGTGTCATGTTATGTTTTACCAAGTTTTCATAATGTTGATTTAGATCATTTAATGACGTATGATAATGGTGTTATGCCTTGCATAACCACCCCATCTTTTGCCTTGGTCAAAATGGGTCCCCCTTTGTTATTTTTGTACTTAGTTGTTTTTGAAACAAAGTTTGGAGTCTAGTTTTGCCAATAATTTGTTTTTCTTTGGTTTCTCTATCGGAATCGGAACCAAAACTGAATTGAGTTCTGAAAGTTCTTTTGAAACTTGTTTTGGTTTCCATTCTGACAGTCTTTCGTTTATGTCTTTTGTTTTGTCTTCAGTGGAACCGGAGCCGGAGTGGGGGTTAACTTAGTCTTTACCGAAAATTGCAAAATCATAATCGATTCCGCTCCTGCCTCCGCTATTTTGGCTTTTGGTTTTGGTCTTTGTCTTTTTGTTTAGTTTTATTATGTCGGTCTTTTGTTTTGCTTTTTGTGTTTGATTTTGTTTTATGTTTAGTTGGTGGACCCAGAACTGGAATTGGAATGAAGTTTGGAATTTTCTTAAAAGTTTCGAATCAGTTTCTATTTTAGTTCCACCCTCGCCATTTTTCTGGATCGTTGACTTTTTGACTGAAGTGACCCTATTATGAAGTGTTGGTTCTCTTTCAGTTCCGACTTTGCCTTAACTGTGTGTTAATGCATTAATGATAGTTGGTCATGTAGGTAGAAATCTTCATTTTTACCTTCATTTAAGGATTAAACGAGTCATTATTATCATTATTAAGAGATTGAGGAGCATGAAAGAGCAGCGGCAAAGTTCATTTGAGCGAAAAGATTAAAGGAGGAGAAGATTGTTACGAGCGAATCAGTTCAAAAGGTTAGCTGGGTTCTTGTGTATTCGAGGTAGGTTTTCTTATTGTTGTTCTTCATTTTATTTACTATTGTGTGTTTTGTATATATGTTTGCCCATGCTCTGAATCATGTCATTTTCAAATGATTTTATGTTTCTTGGTGTGCTTATTTGTTCGGGTCTTGTTTTATTTTGTTTGTCTAGTTATGTTCTTTGTTTCTTTTACTTTTATTTTTAGTTCTTTCTATTTTAGGGCACAGTCGCTTTCACGCTTTAGTCATGATTGCATCATGTTGTTTTGGATTTGCAGTGAGTTAGATTAAATTTAGGTTTTAAATGGTGATTAGTTGGATTAGAAATTTATAGTGAGAGATTTTACAATGAGTTAGGATTAACTGATTCATCATTTTTACTTAGGGTTTTGTCGTGTTCAGTCTGGTAAAATGGTAAGGTTTAAAATCCGTGCCCTAGTTTTTATCATGTTTGTTAGATTAGGGTTTTGTAGGTTTCTGAGTCGTCACATTTAAATGATTAAAATATGATACCCTAGGATTCAGTCGTTCCCCATGGTCATATGAGTAAAGTGTTTTAAAACCTCTTTTCATCTAATACGACCTTGGTTTTAGTCATGGAGTTATAGGTTAAATTGATAAAATATTTGATGACATCATGGTCAACCTAGGCGGAGACAGAATCGGAATCGATCTTGAACTTGAGAATTTTGTTTTACAAAAGGTATCGATTCCATTTCCATCCTGTATCCGGCTCCGCACATAATGAGAAAACTTTCTTTCAAAATAATTCTGACCAAGTCGGAAGTAGAGGCAGAATGGAAATAGAATATGAAAAAAATGAAAATTTGAAGAAAACCAAATCCATTTTCTATTACGATCCTAGTTCTGATAACCTCCCTGATTCCGACTCCGAGCCCATTCATCATTAGTGAAATTTCTATATCGGTTTTGTCTCCGAGTCTGGCAGTGTTGTAAAAAGAGATTGTTTTAGGTTGTGTTTCTACCTGGTTCCGCCTTCGGTGCATATATGAAAGTTATGGTTTTTAGAGCATGTTTTGGTGTTGATATCTAAAGATCTAATTAGAGGTTTTGCTTGTAGGAAAGTTGAAAGATGTCAGGAACATCAAGGGAAGCTTCTCGGAGAAACCAGCCTGCAGAAACATCAAAGGTAGAATCAAAACCAAAGAAGTTAAAGCTAGAACAACTGCCTTATACCTTAAGTTATAATCACAGGAGTCCGGTTGTGAAGGTGAGCAAGGTGGAATCAGATTGGTTAGATATCACTGATACCAATTTAGGTCAATACAATTTTGAGGAGTGGTATTCAGAAGCGTTTGACAAGGATATTACAGTGACTACGGAAAGAATTGTCAGCTCTGGGTTAGCTCATATCACTTTATTTCCTATATCTGTCTAGTGCCCGAAGTTACTCATGATAGTAGCCAGTGCTTACAATCCTGCTGCAAGACTATGCATGGATTCACAAGACAATGTGATTATTAATCTCACTCCTCAAGCATTTCAAAGTATATTTGATGTTCCAGATCCAAAGAACTTGGTGCAATTAAATGAGGCAGAGGCCTTGGAGCAATATAGTAGGTATAAGGGATTGAATAAATCTCACTTGAACAAGAAGTGGTTGAAGACAGAAAAGAAATCTCTAACCAAGCTTGCAGACTAGCCAAAGAGGGCAGATTTCTATGAAGAGGTATCAAGGTTGATTGTGATGTTGTCTAGGGTGTTTGGGAAGAGGGATGCATTTTACTTCAAGGAGTGGATGTTTCCTTTTATTCAGACCATCTTGAAAGGAGATCAATAGTTTGATTGGTCAATAATTGTCTCTGATGCCATACATGATCAGTTAACCAGGATTAGAGAAACCAAGTGTTTCTCTATGACTTCTTACATTGTATATGCCGCAGTAAGGTTGGGTGTTTTCCCATGTTTGAACAAAGTGGGAATAATGGGAGCCTTGGATGGACAAAAGAAGGTATGGGAGCACTATGACCAATTATCTCTTCAGGTTGCTAAGACTCATTTCAGAAGAGATGCATTTTTATATGTGGTCATCAATCAATTAAATGGAGATGCAGGATACAGGTTAAGTCAAGAAGCCATGGCGTTCATTGTTGAATGGGGATGTTGGTACATCCAATACCCCAAATTTACATACTTCAGGTTATTTGGTTTTGAAGGCCATCCACATTTACTTCCAAGGTGCTGCAGTAATAGGATGGTGCTAATGGAGTTTGTATATCAAGCTATTGGAGTTAATGCTCGGTTTGGGATTAAGCATAAAACTGGATGTCATAAATTTCCCATGAAGTTGGGTGAATATAGCTATCAACACTTGAAGGGAGCAAAGGCGGTCTGTAATGAGTTGATACAGTTGAAATTGGGATTGTATACAACTCGTAAGTATTTTGATCTAAAGAAGAAGATGTATGCCTTATTACCTTCAGTGGTCACTAGACATTTTAATTAGTTAGAAGACTTTTGGAGTGATTGGCAAGATGAGTATGACTTAAGAAAGAAGAATTATGAAAGATTATCGATCTCACTCATGTCAGAGCTTGGTGTTAAAGAAAACATTCCTAACACCTTGGTGGATGATGGAATGGTGTTGGATCCATCCTATGAAGCATTGAACATTGGCACCAAGAGCCAGGATCCAATTGATTGGGATGCTGAAGAAATAATTGATATTAAGAAGATTGGAAGGACAGTGTTGGATAGAAGTGTGCAATGGTTAGTGCTAAGAATGCAAGTTTCTCAAGGACCAGTTCTCAAAAAGGGTAAAGGATACAAGAGAATTAAGAGAAAGACACCTCCCAAAGAGCCATTAGAATTCCTTTCTCCAGACATTAAAGAAATAGAACTTGAGGTGGTAGATGATGGAGAGGAAACACAAGAAGGAGATATTCCAGTAGGATCTACTATTTCAACACCTACATTAGGTGAATCATCTGCCCAAGCCCCACTTACAAGAAAGAAGAGTAAAAAGATTCAAGAAGGAGTTCTTCATACCATGGCTAAAGCTGCCAAGGGAAAAGAAGTGGAGGAGGAAATTCTGGAAGTTGAGATAGATTCAGATGAAACTCTATCAGAAAAGGATTTGCAGGAAAACATGCCTCTAGAGCAAGATATTGAGCAGATTTTGACACAAGAAGAGCAATGGAAAATGTTTGAAGAGGAAAAAAGAAATTCTGATGCAAGGGTTGCAGTGGAGAAACAAAAAGAAATGGATGCTAAGGTACAAGTTGATGCTCTACTTCACTAGCAACAATTAAAGGCAAAACAAGTTGAAATTAAGGCAACAACTAATGAAGTAGAGAAGCAAAGGAGGCAACAAGAACATGAGCTTATAGTTAAAGTAGAAAATGAAAAGTTAGAGTTGATACAAAAGATCCATGATATTGAGGAGGAGAAAGAAAGAAACCAAAGGGAAAAGGAAATCCTGGTTGCTAGGTTGAAACTTGCAGAGGAAGATCAACAAAAAGAAGAAGAAGCAGAAAAGATAAGGAAGGAAAAGGAGGCCAAAGAGTTGATTAAGAAGCAGAAAGAGGAAGAAGCAAAGGCAGAAGAGCTTAAGGCTTCGGAGGTAGAGAGATTAGAAAAAGAAAGGCTAGAGGCTTTGGGAAAAGAGAAATTAGAAAGGGAAGCTCTAGAAAGAGAAAGAATAGAGAAGGAAGAATTAGAAAAGGAAAGGTTGGAAAAGGAAAAAGTAGAGAGAAATCAGTTGGATGAAGAGAGGTTGAGGAAAGAATAAGAAGATAAGAAAAGGAAAGAACAAAAGGATAGGGAAGAAGCTGAAAAGCTTGCACAAATGCATATACTACAAGAACAACAAGAGAAAGCAAGGGTTGACTCTCAATCCCAGGTAAATATGCAGCCACCTTCTACAGTTATTGCTCCCTCTTCCTCTATGATGACTACTGCTCCAAGTGCTCCTACATGGCTAAAACTGGACCTGTAGAAGAGGGCAATAATACCTTCACAACCTCTCAATTGGGAGGATATGATGAAGGGCATTGAGTAGGAGAGGCCTAAAAAGAAGGCTAAGATTCTACATTCTACTCGACTCACAGACAAAGGAGAAATTGTTGTTGAATGTGCCATGCCAATGACAGAAAAGGAGGTAGGGGACATGCAACTAACAAATTATCAATTGAGTACTGTCAACTTGGGAAGGACCACTAGGAATCAACAGATGAAATTGATTGATGTGGTGGCTTCAACAACCAAGTCAAGAATGATCAAGGATAAGCAAAAGAAGAATGAGCTTAAAGCTCAATTGGATAAACTACACTCATTCTTGAAGAGTGTCTCCTCTCCAAAATCACAACAGGTAGCAATCATTGACACTCCTATTTTGTTAAGAAAAAAGGAGGTAGATGATTTGGTGCAGGTAAAAGGCAAAGCGGAGATGGTTGACCGATGGGTCAACAAGTTAAATCGAGAAGTGGGAGAAGTTTTGGTTGAGGGTTTTGAGACCTATAAGGACACAGAAGAGTTGATAAAACAAATGTATCAATACATTGAGGCATTAGAGAAACAAGGAGAAGAGTATAAAGAATATAGTGAGAAGTTAGAAAGAGTTAGTGCATTACCTTTAGCTACTCTTCTTGAATAGTCTATACTTGAGGAGGAGAATAAAGAGTTTATTGGAAAAACCTCTTGTATACTCTATTTTAGAACTAGCTTCTTGTGTAAACATAAGGATGAGATCCAGGAGGCTGTTAATAGTTTGACTGAGTAATTGGAAAAGCTGGAAGTGGTCATTGCTATTATTATAGATGTAAATGCATTTACAAAAGAAGGCATGTCTTTGGGTCAAGTAAAAGAGAAGTGGGATGAAAGATTTAGAGGACTGATGTAGAAAGGGGATGATGATGGAGATTTAATGTTGGATCGGTTAATGGATATCAAAGAAGAAATAAAAGCCGCTGGAAGAGAATTGACAAAGGTAAAAGGTATGAGAGAGTTTACTGCAGCAGAATTGGATCGGATCAAATTTGAGGATAGCTGGATTGATGGGCTAGAAATAGATACATTACAACAAGTCTTCACCAACTACAATGAGTTCATGGCAGATCCAGCTTCGCATGCATGAATCCCTGCATGTATGATTTTTCTCTTCCTTGCATGTTGCATGCATGTAGCACTGACAGTCTTGGGGGCGCATGACTTCTTTTCTCTTCTATCTTCTATTCTCTAGTTAAACTAAACGTCTAATATAAGAACTCAAGATCAAATCGATATGAGTTTCCAAGAAAGTTGTTGTTCCTAAAAAGGTGGATAGCCTAAAATAGAAGTGAAGTTCGAACTTTTTGTATAATCTATAAATACCTGATGGGTATCATATTGTAAAGGTTAGCTAATTGAGAATAGGATTGGCTTACCTAATGCTAGGAGAGAGAATTTTGTAGTGATTTTTACAGAGATACATTGTACTTGATCTTTTATAGTTAATAGAATTATAAGTTTTCTCGAAATATGGTATTTAGAATTAAATAGTTTGTTCGATAAGGCTGATAAGTTATAATCTATCTGTATGCAGTGATTGTGCTGAACATAAGAGTTTCTTGAATGATGAAAGTCATTTGAAGGAATTAGATTTAAGGATTATCTTATTACATTATCATTGAATTAAAGTTATTAAAGTCTATTGATCTATGACCTTAGCAATGAATGGATGTATGTTTTGAAATTTGGGAGATAGTTGTGATAAGTGAAAAGTGATATTGAATTAAGCACCTTAGATGTGTGCAATGTTATAGTTTATGATGTAGATTGTGTCATGCTTTGGTTTTATGATCTGTTAGGAAACATTCATTATTGAAGGTATATGTCCAGATACTAGATAAATTTGACTCATGCCTACTGGTTTACCCCTTTGTCCTTTCTTTTTCTTTTATTTGAAAACCCCATTGATTTACTAAAGCAGTCGATAAAATGAGTCATTGCTTGAATCTTTTGTTACTAGCACATGCCCCTTGAATATTAGAGTTGCATGAACCAATTGAGTGACACCAGATAGTTGAGAACCAACTACCAGGACCTTGGGAGTTAGGCTACTATATGTTATCTTTCTTTTTCAGGAGAAATAGAGTAGAAATATTTTGTTTTAACGTTTTTTGTGTCATCTTCACCATCAACAAATGGTAATATTGGTTAATGAATAATTGAAATGTTTAAATTTAGAAAGTTATTTTTAGATTGAAGAGGAATTAAAAGTGAAATATTGAAATATATTGCTTTCAAAAAGTTAATTAGTTGTAATTGATTTATTTGTGCAAATTGATATTTTCGAAAAGTAATAACAATCAGTTATGTTTCCTAATTTCAAAAGATCTTTCTTGATGTTCATTTTCGAAAAGCTAACTCATGGTTGATATACATGCATAATGATGATTTAATGTGTTGTTTGCTTTGTAATTTGAGAAAGAGAATATAAGATAGGAAAAATCATTCATTTGGGGATGGGTGGAATTTTTGAAAAGAAGATTGTTGTTTCACGGGAAAGTTGTTTTCTGCATTGCTTTTCTGGGGTTTTTCTTGGAAAGCTGAAAATCAATTTCTTGAAGTTGGGTTCTACTATGAAAGTTGGGTGGATTGAATCTTTTAAGTTTTCTCTTCTCCATTTCTCGATTCTAGAAAGCATTTCAGGTTTTCTTCTTTTAAGATTCAAGCTTGTTTTATCTAAGTCGCTGAAATTCTTGCTGTAAATTTTGTTTAAGATACCGGTGAAATTTTTTTTGGAAACATGTACAACCAAAGAAAACAAGGTATTACTAATTAGAACATATAGGTCAAGAGGAACTTGAAAGAGAAATATACATATGTCTATTGGGAAATATGAATTAATGCAAAATTAGCTTGGAGTTTCTGAGATTTAAATCAAAAAATCTTAACCCTTTACAGAATTTTGGAATAAATGATGATACCAGATTATTCTTTTAATGTATTATTTTCCCTCTTTTCATTGATGGTTACATATTTTGAGATATCTACATTTACATCCGTTTTGCATGTGTATTCTTCTTTTAATCGTGTATCGTTACCTTACCACCTTGGTTAAGCCATTAGATCATAATGAAATCTAAACAAATAACCTAAAGTTCTTTCACTCATTGATTTTGATTCATGGTCCTTCCTTCATGCTGATTTCTCATTTATAATGTGTCAGAGATTGCTATGACTGAATTATTATCCTTGCCTCGTGGTGTTGACAGATCAGTTGTCTTCTTATATGTACCCTCTGTTTTAAATTCTATTTATTTTTTTTCCTAGTTGTCGGTTTTCTTTTGAGAATCAAGTTTACGAGAGTGAGAGGGAGAGATTTGTTTGATATTCTTAAGTCTTGTAAATTCTTTTTTTCTATCGCTGCCTATCTCCTTTGTTTGAAATCAAATTGTGCCCTAAATTAATAAGTCTCTTTATGTGAGGCTAGCGAGTTGTTTGATCTCGCATGCTAATCATAAACTTACCCATTAACTAGAGTGATTGTTTCCTTCATCCATCATTCAGGCATAGCTATCGCTCTTCTTCATGATTCCTTCTATGACTGTCAAGATCTCATGTTATTGTTATCTTTCTTTTAGTTTCACAGTTGGTTGAGTATGCTCTTATCTTATCCCTTATTATGGTATCGACTGATTGTTCATTGTGTTTCATGTAATTTGCATTTATACCACCTATTATTGTTTGCATGTTACTGCGTCCCTATTCTCCATGCTGCAAAATGAATATTGGAGTTGGGGTGGTTGTTTATTCATCTCTTCTTAACATTGTGGCACTGACAGTTGAGGGTCGGTGGCAATTAGATTCCTTTGCTTGATATGTTGAAATCATTGATAGCCTAGGAAAAATCTTAGGATGTGACCTCTTGAGTTGATGGTGGAACCCTCGCACTATCAAGATTTATCCTCACTGGTTTTGATTGGTATTGAGATTAGTTGTGTCACTTGCGTAGAGTGCATGTCTTGTTGCTTTGAATTGTCAATGTTGGCCTAATGGTTGTGTCACGCATCCGTACCCTATAATCTTACCTTGGTTTAATTGTTGGAGTTTAGATCATGCTTTTTGTGTCGGTGCATGCATGCAAATAGTTTGCATGCTCATATAACCTCGACTTAACTTATGAAAAGGCTATTAGCAGCACCATGAGCTAATAGAGTTTTGATTGATTGTAGGTATGTGTCTTCTAAAGGCATCTTTGCTTGGTACTTATGCTCGCAAGAAGTTTGCATGCAGTTCTCATACACATGTTATTAGAATTCAAGGTAGATTTGTCTGTAGTGTACTTAGAGGATGAGGCTTTGTCTTAATTCGAGATAAGGATGTAACCTTTCTAATTTCTTGTCATCTTAGTTTACTAGTAATCATGGTATTATAATAGAAAAAAAAAACCCATAGTCTATATAAGATAATTGAGCTCGTAGCGTAGTACTGAATATTTAGGAAGACCCGGGGTTCTTTATCAAGAAAATGCTCTTGGTTTTATGTGAAATATGTTTTCTTTAAACTTGCCTTTGTCTATTTTGTAAAGATCTCTGAATACATAGACCTTTGAATACATGAGAATAGGTAGTATAAGCCACTAGTACAAGGATTACTTGTCATTAATTAATTCTTGATCATGTGTGAATGATGTTATCGGTGTATTAGTAATTAAGCAATTAATGGTAAAACCTTCTTATTTTTATTAGTAATGGCATTTAAATTAGAAACATATATATATTGTTAATTTATAATGAGGAAATGTCTTAAGTATTTATATTGGTTAATATGGATTTCGATGCTTAAATTTGTCATTATAGAATTATGAATAGAATATCCACTTGTATGGGTGAAATTATTGTCTAAATGATCAATGAGTTAATAACGGGTTTGTATGAGTTGTGTATGATTGAATATCACGAGTGAAATCTAGTTAAATGTGTGAATAGTTAGACTTATATGATTGGAAATCTTAAAGGCAATTTGTTAAATTTTTTTCAAATGGTATCTCTTTTAGAGTCTTTTCTTATTTCATGCTTTGAAAAAAATTGTATAGAGAATCGTCTTCTAGAGGCGTTAACTAGTGAATTGTTTTGGATTCCTTATTAGTGATGCTCAAAAATTTTGTATTGTATCTAATGTGAAGGCGTGAGCTATGCACGTTCAGTGTTCTTGTGATTTTATTCAGTACATTTTTTTATTCCATGACATGGAAATGTGTTTGTCCATGAGGGACTTCCTATGCTTACTTTGTGGATCCTATTGATGTTTTTTTTAATGTGATAGTGTGGTTCTGATAACTTCGGGTCCCTGTGTAAGGAAGTTTTCTCTTGCATGTATATTGGTGTTATGGTTTTGACTTTTTAAGAAGTCGTACCATAGGATAAATGGCTTTCGTTAGGGGCCGGGCCTAGAAGGGATTGCATGGGTAACCTATTGGGAGTTGGTAATTAAGTGGAAATTGTAACTAATGTTTTAGGAGTATGTCTTGTGTTGTCATTATGATGTCATGTGTGTCGACCATGTATTGTGTGGTGTTATCCTTGTTGGATGTTTGATTTCAAGACTTGTTATATCTCCTAGCGTGGGAGGTGGGCTTTCGAGTTCCACACAGTTGGGAAAAACGTGCCACATCTTCCATTGGGTCCCCTGCAGGTGATATTGTTCGAGGCATATTTTTTTCTTGGCAAGATCCTAGATACCCTATGTACATGACGATTGGATCTTTGGACGAGTTCGTGGACATGGACATCATCTATTCTTTTTTTGATTCTTATTTATTCACTCATGATGTTGCATGAGGTCTCATTGTATTAATACTTGTAATGTTTTGAGATATTTTACAATCTCAATTATTATAATATATCTCTTGATTCTGTATATAATTATTCTCTTGGTTTGATTTTTATAGTTCTTGAGGTGATGTGTTTATTGTTTTACTTTAGTATCATTGTTGTGGGACCCTAGAATGTTCATGTTAAGTAGTTATTATCAAGTTGTTAATATTTTTTAAAAAAATTATTCGGTTATTTAGTGTAATGCTTCTTGGGTTCCACGGTGGGAAATTACAGGGGTGGAGATGTCTCTTGGCACAATGGATCAACTATTTTGGTAAGTGCAACAATTTGATCTCGCTGCAAAATTTGATCTTGATTTTGATCTTGAAACTCTTGATATAGTTGATTTGGTTTTTGTTCAAGTAGATTTGGAATTCATCCTTGTGGTGTTTGTATGGGATCATGGACAAACTGATTTTGGACAATGTTCTAATTTGGGATGAGGTTTAGATTTAGCATTATAGGTTGAAATTGAACATTGATGTGGTTGGGAATCATGTTGCCTTGATTTAGGTAACTTTGATTTTGCATGGTGTTACCTTGACTTAAATCAACATATTGTTTGGACTTTGAACAACATTTGCATTATTTGCAAACATATCTATCCCAATGTTTACCAAGTGTGGATTTTAAATGTTCATGTTTGGTAAACTTGTACTTGGTATATTCATATTTGGCATGTATGGATTTGGTGGGATAATGTTGTTTTTTTGAAGACTCATGCATTGATTATTTGTTTGATAGATTTGTAGGTTTGGAATTTGATTTAAATCTACCATAGGGAAAGGTGTTCCAAAGTTTAGATTGGGCATACTCACATTTGTTGTATCATTGAGGTTTGTAAGAGATAATCATGCCATGTATGAATTGCATAAATGTGAGTTTTGATAATCAATAGACATTATAAGGCTTTGATAGTTTGGTTGATTTAGACCGCTCATGATGCATGATTCAAGTTTATATTCCATGTTTTTATTGTGTTGAGGCCTAGTTTGGATCATAAAATAAGGATTAATTTTTGAGAATGTGGAAGGTGAACCTCTAACTCCTTAGACTGATCTAAACTTTAGGCACAAAAAAAAGAAAACCTAGGATGATAAGGATAAAAGGGTGATGATGAGGTAAATGAAAGATGGATGATGTGAATGATTTAACCCTTAAGAAATCTTGAAGGGCATACTAGACTTTAGGAATTTTGGATTTTTTATTTTTGAATTTGATTTGGTTCGATTTGATTTTGGATTTTGGATTTGATTTGGATTTTGGATTTGGATTTGGATTTGGATAATGAACAAATAGACCCCAAGATGTTGGATGTTATCTATGGGATAAAATTTCTCATAAGATGATAGTTTGACTAAGTGTATGGAGAAGGATGCATCTACACACACCTAGCCAAACAAGAGGACTTTGATGTTGATTTGAATTATTTTACCCAAAGTCTAGTATGAATGATTTTTCCAATGGTTCAAAATTTGTTTGTGAGATGGAGATGATAAATTTTTGGATGGATGAAGTGTTTTATTTTGATCCTAAATGAACCTAAGAAGGACTTGTTTAATATACCAAGATATTGAAGAACATGTTTTTCCCTAAGAGTATTTCAAACCAAAAGACCAATGTTTGCATGGAAAATTGTGACCAAAAGATACCAAGAACATGTGTGGGGTTCAAATGATTTTATCTTGATTAATGAATTTCTTTTTACCACATCCACACTTTCTTGCTTAGCTTTTCAAACTAAATGTCTAATGTCCTAACTTTTTCTCATCCCACAAAGTCCATTATGTGGAAATCAAGGCAAAAGTTTCCTAATGTTGACTTTAGTAAGAGAAGATTGTGATGTGAATTTAAATGCTTAGAATCCTCTAAGGATAGAATCCCTAGGGCAAGCAAGAGAACTTGGATTTGTCAAAGGTATTTTCTCCTCCTAAAGGGTTTGAAATTTGATGATCATGGTTGAATGTTTGTTTTTAAGTGTTTTAGATCAATCAAAGTGTTTTGATTCCAAAGTGATGCATGTTCCTAGGATAAAATGAGACAATATTTGTTGAGTTCCAATGTGGATAAATCCATCCATGCCTACTCTTAGCGAATGATTAGATGCTTGACCACACTAGCTCCCCTCCACGACACACACTTCTCGGGTCAACCAAGCATCAGTACCCATGAAACTTCCATGGAATACTTCTCATCTCTGCCAAGAGCCATAAAAAATGTGGGACAACTTCAGAATGATCGTTCTTGCATCAAAAAAATAGATTTTGGGATTTGGGCCTCCTAAACAAAAGGTTTTAGTATAGGCATTTTGTTCATGAGGGATCATCCATACGATAAAATACCATTTCTGCCCTTCTTGTTAGAACAATCCTTGTGATACTTGAACTTTCCTCAAGTACCCATACTTATATACCAGTTGGAAGTCTCTTAGATTTAGTGTATTCCTCGTTGGGTCATTCCCTAGGGTGATTACTTTTTCCCACCAGGAAGACCCTCTAAGGATAAACAAAATTGAGCAAGTACATTCGTAGTTTGATCGATCTTTTTTTGAGAAACAAAGAGAGAACACACGCGATATACTCCACTCACACTCACAAGATTTTGTTCAATTTTAAGAGCCCAAATTGAAATACGGAGGCAATATTTTATACAACTTAATGTCACAAAAAGGAGTTTTGATTCTCAAGATCTCTGTGAAGCACGAGAGAAGTGCATATGAGATTACTTTGTGTAAAATATTACAAAACATAAAGGACACATGTTCATTTTAACCTTTAAAGCAAGAATGGGTTCTTTTTAAGTGCCAAGATTGAAATGTGAGATTTTTTTGTTCAATTGTTAAGCCCAAAACAAAATCTAGTAAGTTTCCTATGGTTCTTTTTAATCCATTTGTTTTGTTTTTTTAAGCCCAAACAAAAATAAGCAATTCATAAAAGCATGAAGATGACAAAGTTCTTAGAAAAAGGGATTATAATTTCTTCCCAAAGTGTTTAAAAACACTTGATACAATAGGATGATGATGTCATAAAGGAATCCTTGTCTTCGTTTACTCCCTTTACCTTTGATCAAGTGCACCTACAAAAACTCGTTAATACTATAGGAACAAAGGCCACAAAAATCAGTTAGGAATCAAAATTAATTAAAATGAAAAAGAACATGTTGAAATTGATTGGAAAACTACTTTTTATCCAACTCCAACAATGCAGTTTGTGATTGTGATGCAATTTAAGGAAGTCAACAGTGCTATATAGCACCACTAGAACTGAGAGTGGTGGACTGTGCAGAAACTAATGAGCGTGATTGCGGTGCTATTTCGATAAGTGACGTAGTTTGGAGTTTGGATGGTCGGCGTCATAGTTTGAAATTCAAATTTATGGGTGGGAAGACCTCAACGACATAGTTTGGAGTTTGCAGCATCGCAATATGGCATCATTGGACTAATAGCAGCAGAGTTTCCTATAGACAAAAAAGATAAAAAAAAAACCAAATTTTTTTTAGAAAAATGTGTTAATTTTCTTCAGATTAGCCCTCCTTCTAGCACAAAAATGTGAATGGATATCTTAGACTTGCACCAAAATGATAAAACAAAACAATTTTAGTCAAGAAACAAATATAAAACACACATTCCCCATGAAATTCATTTGAATGTGAAGAACACAACAAAACAAGGTAAAATAACAAATGAAAGCTATGAAATCTTATTCTAAACAATCAAACCAGCATCCCATGGGGGAATTGGTGCCATTTTTATGTTGAAAATGACCCTTTCCCAATTCCTTGTAAGTTTTGATGATTAGTGATGGAGATAGGATGATCCTTGATGAAATTTCTTGATAACCTAGCTATAATGGATGAAAATGGATGAAAATGGATAAGGATGGATGAAAATTGCTCAAAAACTTGAAGATAATGATGTTGCATAAAGTTGTGGATCCAAATCAGCATGGCAATCTTACATGGATTGTGGATGATCAAATGCAATAGAGGAGGCCTCTATTTATAACAAAGAAGGATGGAGTATTGAAGAATAAGATGAATGTGGGATTAAAGATGGACCAATGACATTGTGCCACTTGACAAGATGCTAATGGAAGGAGGTGGAGCACATTTTGGTCAATGTGCATAATAAATGCTATTAGATTCAAATTTGAAATTTGAAAGTTGGCTTGTTGGAGGGAGATAAAGGATGAATTAAATTCCACTTGTCTCAAGGAAAAAATACATGTAAGAGGTTTAAATGCCTTGTTGGATGTACAAACCCTTTTGGAGGGATTTTTCAAACTTGGAGAATATTCCAACATTGATGCTTTTTTGAAAGTAATTAAAGATTTAATAAATCAATTAAAATGATATTCATGAGAAAGTTGCAAACTATAGAGGATTTGATGGATTATGATTAAGATTAATTAGGATTTGATTAATTTAAAAGGAGATCAGTTGATGTGACAACTTGATTTATATTTTTGGATTAATTTAAATCAAGGTTTAGAGGAATATGGATTTAAACTTAATTAAATAAAGTTTAATTTATTTAATTAAAGGGAATGGTGTTAATTTCAAATCAAATAAAGATAAATTTATTTAATTCAAATGAGATGACCTTAGAGATTAATTAAATAACATGAATTATTTAATTAAAAGAGGGACTATAGAGTTAACTAAAGAAAATGATTTATTTAATTAGTAGAAGATGGTGACTTAATTAGATAAATTTAATTTATTTAAAAGGGATGAATATGATGAATTTAAATAAATAAAAATTATTTAATTAAATTGATTAGTAAAGGAGATGATTCAGGATGAATTGGTGTTAGTGAAATCAAGATCAGGTGCATGTATATTTTATGTGTCTATATTTTTATCCTCTTTGAAGCAATGTATCTATTGCGTTGGTTCAGAGAATAATCTTTCCATGGTCAAATTTAAAAAAAATCACATTTTTTTCAGATGTCGTAGCAGAAAGAAGTATACTGGTACACGTATAATGATGCTGCATAAATTTTTGGATCCGAATGAGCATGGTAATCTTACATGGATTGTGGATGATCAAATGCAATAGAGGAGGCATCTATTTATAACAAAGAAGGATAGGAGATTGAATAATAGGATGAATGTGGGATTAAAGATGGACCAATGGCATTATGCCACTTGTCAAGATGCTAATGGATGGAGGTGGAGCACATTTTGGTCAATGTGCATGATAAATACTATTAGATTCAAATTTAAAATTTGAAAGTTGGCTTGTTGGAGTGAGATGAAGGATGGGTTAAATGCCACTTGGCTCAAGGAAAAATGACATGTAAGAGGTTTAAATGCCTTGTTGGATGTACAAACTCTTTTGGAGGGATTTTTCAAACTTGGAGAATATTCCAACATTGATGCCTTTTTTAAAGTAATTGAAGATTTAATAAATCAATTAAAATGATATTCATGAGCAAGTTGAAAAATCTAGAGGATTTGATGGATTAAGATTAAGATTAATCAGGATTTGATTAATTTAAAAGGAGATTAGCTAATGTGACAACTTGATTTATATTTTTGGATTAATTTAAATCAAAGTTGAGAGAATATGGATTTAAACTTAATTAAATAAAGTTTAATTTATTTGATTAAAGGGAATGGTGTTTGTTTTAAATCAAATAAAGATAAATTTATTTAATTCAAATGAGATGACCTTAGAGATTGATTAAATAACATGAATTATTTAATTAAAAGAGGGACTATAGGGTTAACTAAACAAAATGATTTATTTAATTAATAGAAGATGGTGACTTAATCAGATAAATTTGATTTATTTAATTAAGGGATGAATATGATGAATTTAATTGAATAAAGATTATTTAATTAAACTGATCAGTAAAGGAGATGATTAAGGATGAACTGGTGTTAGTGAATTGGGATTAGGTGCATGTATATTTTACGTGTCTACAATATTATATATAATAATATTATTATATATTATTATATTGATATATAATAATATCTAATATATTATTAAATAATATAATAATAATATATTAATAGATATATTTTATATTGATAATCATTTACATTTATGTTTTGCTCATTTGAGCATCAACATGAGATCAACATAAGCACATTGTGAACACAACCATGAAACTAATACTAGCTTCTTTCGAGAAACTACATTAGAAATAACGAATGGAAGACCACAAGTCACAACTTAGAAATCCACTTATTTAGAAACCACTTCCACATTTGAAGCCAACTATGGAAGACCAAGAGTCACAACTTAGAATTCCATCTTAGATGTCCCTTTAGGATTTGAACTTGGGTCTCCACATTGAGAATTCAATGACTTAACCAATTAATCTCAACCCCTTGGATGATAATATTATTACTATTATTATATTATATATAATAATATAATATTTAATAATATAATAATGCATTATTATTATATAATGTATAAAAATGTATAATAATATAGTAATAATAGATATTATAATAATTATAATACATGACTCTTTCTATAGGTTGGCTAATATATTATAAATAATGGATATCCATTCTATGGAGGAATGGATACCTATTTTTTATATTTAATATCACATATCCATATTTTAAAAGAGGAAATCCATTTGTAACATATATCCATTTTTCTTTGATGTTTACCATAGCAATTATACTTTTTATCAACCCAAGTAAAAAGTCAAAGTTGATTTACATGATTTTTCCTAACTTAAATCATGTTTTTTTTAAATCGCTACTATTTGGTCCATCATGATCTTGCACTCACCCATTATCAATTGTTCAAATATATCTAGTCATGGATGGTGAGCAAGTTACCTGTACTCCATCAAAAGGGAGAAAGAAAAAGAGTAATAAAACCTAATAGAAAATAGTTTCAATAATTCAATTGACCCTTGACGAGGTGATTAAAATGAGAAGATCCTATTACTCTCCTCAAGAACAATAAAGATCCTTTCATAAAATGTTAGGGGCTTAAATGTCCCTAACAAAAAATTCCTTATAAAGCATCACCTTGATTCAAATAATCTGGATGCCATTCTCCTTCAAGAATCAAAGTTCTCTCAAAAAGACTTGGTTATCTTTGATAGTTGGAATATATGGAAATACGAGCTAGTGTAAGCATCTAGGTCTTTGAGAGGATTGACTATTATATAGAATCTAAAATCAATTTAAATGACTTCAGTAGCTACAAAGAATAATTGGATGCTATTGAATATGGATGTACTAAATTCTCAATGGCCTTACTAGTTATTTAATGTTCATGGCCAAACAAATAAACCCAAAAAAACCAAATTTGGAACTCCCTCTTAATGATATTCCACCAAATAGAAGATGGTCTCATAATCCTAGGCACAAACTTCAATGTTATTTTTGAATTGAATGAGAGAAGGAGGGGAATATTCCCATGAATAAAAGCAATCAAATATATTAATATTTTTATTGATGAGAACAAGTTGGTGGATTGTCTTACTAAAAAAGGAAAATTTACATTGTCAAATAGGAGAATATAATTCCACCTAATAGAAGAAATATTGGACCACTTATGAGTTTTAGTAAACTGGTTATTGTAGGTCTCAAATTTTAGCTCATCAATTCTCCCCTTTTTGGGCTCTTAACACTTTTTGGTCATTCTAGATATCCTCCATGAAATAGAATTAAATAATTTCAAATATCCCTATAGACTTTAACTTATGTGGTTCAAACATCATAATATCCTTCCTCTTCTTCACCAATTATGGTTGACCACTTCATTTATATAAGGTTCAATAATTTTCTATCTCGATGCAAAAAACTAGATTATTTGAAACTTCATATCAGGGAATTAAATAAGAGACATTTTAAAAATATATTTGAAGAATAAATAAGCATAGAACAATAATTGAAGATATTAAGTGAGAATAATTTCAAAGGGGATAAATATGGAGACATTAGAGTTAGAAAAGAGGTTGAAGATAAAATTAGAGGAAATTATTTTGAGGGAAGAAGTCTATTGGAGGAAAAATTTATGAGAAACTTGGCTTAAGGATGGGGATAGAAACTACAATGTCATAAATTGTCACCCTTGACAGTTTCACACTATATTGACACCCTATTTTGCATAAAATTACATATATTAATAATTTATTCATTTCGAGTTCAAATTGGGAAAATACATTAAAGTCCTCGTCATCCAAAAAAATTGGGCCGAATGAGGGAATTATTTACCTAAAGATGTCATATTTTAATAATTAACATTTTGGTTTCAGTCCATGGAGATTTAACAAGGATCCTAGGTTGACCTATGTCTAAAAATATTAATTTGGATGCATATATAAACAAGTTTTCCTTTTATTTGAATATTAGGAAGAATTATGGACAAGACACTATTATGATGAATCATACTCTTATTATGAAGATGTATATGAGTTATCCTCTACATACTAGCTACATCAATGTATTGTGTTATATGGACTAACATCTTGTAGTTCTTTAAACAATTTAATCATCCACCAAGCAAATTCTTGTGGTAAATCATGGTGTGAACATCACTTTGATAGAGATTTCATACCTAAGGTGAAATTATCAATTATAATTTGTTATTACAATCAACTATTATTTATTTGGCATCTACCTGACCTAGGGTAAGCCCTATTTACCATCATAATTTAATTTTTGAGGAGGTGGAAACATAAAAATGAGGCTTGACTTAAGCAAGCCCTTATACAACATAACCGTTCCCCCTCTTTTTATGTGTGTAGGTTGGATCTGGAAGTTTTGTCAACAAAAATCTATAGGATAACACACAACATACTATGACATGTCATATTAAGTTTTAGTTTCCCAAAAAGCATCATCTTTGGTCAAGGGAGCCCTCATCCTTGACCCTCAAATTTAGGCTCAATTTTCAAGTACAATTTCATCTATGTCTTGATTTCTCAAATCTATATCTACATTTTTTCAATTTTTCGTTTTCATCTATGTGATAATTTTTATTTTTAGATCTAGGATTTATGTCAAATAGGTCAATTAAATTTCACATAAAATTTATCTTCTTTGCAATACAAAAGAACCAAAACCTAGCATATTGGCTTTCCTTTGAGGTAGGTAGCCAATCTTCAAATCCTAGTTAGCTTGTGTTCAAATGTGAAGGCAATGATAGAATTGATCCTAGTTAATCTAATAGTTAGGTCTAGGATCTCTTTTTATACACTACATTTTGGTGAACCTGACATTTATTACACTTACAATTTTTTGATTTAGTGACATGTAGTCTGAAAATTGATCAAAAAACTAGGTTATTTGAATATTTTTTTATTGATTTATATTTGTTTCATTTACAAAAGAAAGAATTTGCACTCTTTTCAATAAAAACAAGCACTTTAGTATTTAAAATTTAGATCGCAAGTACAAAATATTTTTGAGTTTATTTACATAATTTAAAATCTAATTTTCCTTGTTTAGGGCTTTATATTTGGGTTATTTAATTCCAATTTTCAAATATTGTATTTTTACTTTAAAAATAGATCATGCACCACACAAAAATTAACAAAACTCCCCAAAATTGCAATATATCATCTACAAAAAAAATTGATTTCCATAGGAAAACAAATATTTTGACCCAAATGGCATAATGGGTAGAGGGTGATTCAACCCTTTGCTATTTTTTTCTGTAATGTATACCAAAATTTGTACAGTATGGATTTATATGATACTGCACCATACAATAGGGTACAACTACAAAAAAAATACAAAATTTTCAAGGTAACCATTTTTCATGAAACAAAAGGTAATTCTTTATTTTGCAGGCCTTTAGATTCAATGGTGGTGTCCTCTTGGCTCCACAATACTTCATTGATAGGGTTGAAAACTTGATTCACCAAAAAATGAGAAGGAACTTGTAATTTAATACTTTGATGCCATGTTGGATTAGAAAATAATGAATGCAATATTCAAACTATCATAAAATAAATCAAGCACGATGAAAAATCCAATTAACTATCATAGAATATGTGTTGAATACAATGAACACTCCTTATTTAGATAGGACAAGGAGGAGGTAGGAGGTTGAAACAAAAATACTGAATAACTCTCCAAGTGATCTAACACATGTAGAGAACTCAGGACAAATGTGAAGGCATGTGTCAAGTATCTATGAGGTAAGACAACTAAACCCCTAAGTGAACCTAAGCTAGCGTGAATAGGTTTACTAGTTATAGGAACTAGATAAATGATAACTAGATACAAAAACACACTTTTCATGCGCTAACCAAATCATATAAGAATGAGAAGCCTCTTGTGCATATTGAAAGAAGGATGGACATAAAAAATATTATTATTGTGAGAAGGACCTTGATTAATTGAAACACTTTCTTTAGTTGTTGTGAAGGAACATTCATACACTTTTTTCTTTCTCCACATGGTCATATATCACAATTTGAGATGAGTGTGGATACTAAAGATGAAAGAAATGGAAAAAAACACAAATACATAATATAAATGAAATAAAAATATTACCTTGTATTTTACTTTCTCATCTAATGGATTGAGTTGAAGTAGAGGCATCCTTATCCACTTGATTTCTCCTTTGGATGAGTATTTTATTTTAGTAGAATGTGGTTACTTGGATCAGAAAATAATGAATGCAATATTCAAACTATCATAAAATAAATCAAGCACGATGAAAAATCCAATTAACTATCATATAATATGTGTTGAATACAATGAACACTCCTTATTTAGATAGGACAAGGAGGAGGTAGGAGGGTGAAACAAAAATACTGAAAAAATCTCCAAGTGATCTAACACATGTAGAGAACTTAGGACAAATGTGAAGGCATGTGTCAAGTATCTATGAGGTAAGAAAAATAAATTGAGATGATGATAGATAGGTGAATAAAATAACAACAATATGATAGTGAAATGTAGGAAAAAGGGGTTTTAAAAATGATATTATGAAAAGGGAAACTACTTTGGAGATTTTCACTCTTTAGGGTTTGGCATCTTTTTCCAATTTCATTAAGAATGGGGATGGAAATGATATGATTATGGGGATTTGATGGACCTGGACAAGGTATGTGATTGACTTACAACCTAAAAGGTGATTTAACCATCCCTTGATAAAATCTAGGATGAGTTTAGGGATGAAATGCAATGCAATGACTATGTTAGTGATACAAATTATAGTTCTGATACAAATATAGTAAACACAAAAATTCACAGACAAATTTAGCTAGTAGAAATCAATAGAGAATAATACTATACACCTGTTCTATAAATTTGGAACCAACCAAAATAGGAATAATTCACCATATGGTGTATGTGTCCTTGAAGAGATATTTCAAATCTATTTTCGCAGTCCTTTGATGCCAAATTAGAGCTTCCCAATTCCACCTAAACATATATCAGATCATTATTGGATATTTCGATAGGTCAGTTGTTGTGGTTTTTGAAGGTGTAGGGTTTCAATTGCAACAATGGAAAATGGATCTTCAAGCTTCCTTCTGTGATATAAGAGGGATTCGCTGCAAATGGATCTCTATCTTCTCAAGAGATCACCAAGGAATGAACTACCCTTACACACCTCAAATCGAATAGACCAATAGAATCCTGAAGGGGAGCGAGAGAATAGGTTCAAGACTCAAGAGAGAAAGACTTCTAGGTTTCTATCCTGAGTTGAGAAGCTCTCAACCAAATGATGTTAGTGCATCTCTAGGATGCCAGCGCAGTACGTTGTCATCTAAAAGATGCATTGGTGTCCCCATTCACAAGGAACTTAGGAGCTCAGGCAGATGGAATAGAGTCTTATTTCTTGACTCGTATCAGAAAGCTTGATGAGATGAATAACCAACAGAAAGAAAAGAGCTAAAGGAAAATACAAAAGGGCTCAAAATAAGATTACCTTCGTGCATTCAGATCTTTAGTCTGAATTCTCATTTGTAACCTACACACAAGAGATCAAGGGGAAAAGGTTGGGGTTGTATAGATGATTGCCTTAGTCAGACCCTTGTATTGGTGTTCCCACCTCCATAGACAATTGAGTTTCGAAAAGAGTGTAAAGGAAGTAAACAAAGTGTGTGGTGAAGAAAAACTCACTTCAAAGTAGAGCCTGCACCACATGATAGTAAATGAAATAAAAGGAAAGAGTGATGAGGAGAGAGAGTGTTACCCATGGGTGCACTAGGATGTGCTTGCTTGAGAGCTAGTAGCTGTTGGAGGGACCTCAGTCCAGTATGGATTCACTAGTAAAGGTGTTTCTATTCAAGGGTACAACCTTCCCACGACTAGAGTAAGTGGTGAGAATGCTTGAATTGGTGGCTTCCAACACCAAAATGAGGGCCAACAGGGGTTTTTAATGCATGCAAGGGTGGCACAGAGCCGTTTCACTCGAGACCTGATTGTCAAGACACCTATCACAGAGGTCAAGGTTCTAGATTCACCATTTCAAACTCAGAAAACCGCCAGGATGCTAGCATGCTGCGCAAATGTTTGTGTGCCGCGTAGGAGTGCCAAGCCTATATTTTCTAGAAACACCCTATTAGGCTTCTTTCATTTCACCATGTATCCACATGGATTCAAAATCATGACATTCTGGCTCATGGGATTTTCCATTAATGTTCCTAAGGTGTCATAAATGCTAGGCAAGATGCAAAAATGTGGAAGTGCCCCTAGGTGTAATTCTATGACATTACATTTTCCCCCCACTTTAGTGGGCTTGATTTTGGAAAATATCAACCTTACTAAAGTAGAGAGGAAAAATTTCACCCGAATTCTAAATTTTATGGAAGTGTGTGCCAAAGAGAAGGACTGCAAAGGTCACCGAGGATGCTCCCATCTTTTGAGATCAACAATTAGCAACACCAAGGTCACAAAAAAATGTTCAAAACTATATCTTGTAAAACTAAAATTTTGAGTCAGTTTCAAAAAATCAAAAGAAACTACCAAGGATAGAAGAATGATCAAGAAAAAGATTGATTCAGAAGAAAAAAATGATCAAGATGTGACTATATGCCCCCTCTTGAGTTTTCCCCCAACATGGTGGGGTATAGTCAGGAGAAACTGGGGGGCCACGAACTCCAGGAAAAGTGGTCCCCAGGGGGCCTATATATACCTAGGTGGACCCCCAGAAGGGTCATTTTCACTATTCACCATGAGCAAATTGTTGACTTTTGTGAGAGAAAAGTCAGCATGATGCCGAGCAGGAGATAGTACAAGGCATTGAGGCTAGAGAAGCTGTGTGATGACATCATTGTGGGTCATGAGGCTAACCAGGTAGGTTTCTTAGCCTCAATATACGTGCCTTTTAGCTCATTTTTGTAGATTTTTATGCCTCGAGGTGTGTAGGCATCCAAAATGTGTGCCTACATCCTCTTTTCGTGCTTCCATCTAGAAATGATGTTGGAATCCCAGGTCTGTGCTTTCTTCCCAAGGATGCACTAGCATCCTCTAGACGATAGTGGTGGATCTGGGATGTAGGCAAGTCGTGTAGACATCTACGCAGTGCACATGTGTCTTTATTGCATAGTTGTTTTTTTATCATGATCAAGCTTCTGACTAAAACCTTTTTTACTTTTTGCAGGACTATCCAGAGATCTAGGAGCATCTCAGAGGGTGAGCATTCTAGCTCATCCAAGAGCAGAGAGACCGGCTATCTCTAGAAGAGGTTACTCATTTAGAGTGAGTCAGTCTCTAGCATGTGTTCACCATGCCAGAGATGCATTATCATGATGGGATGCTACCACCTCCTCTTTTCATCTACCCTACGAGGAGATGAACTTCACACTAGAGGATGTTTATCAGATCCTCAGGCTTCCCATCCATTAATGGGGGGTGGTTTTAGATGACACCCGATCAGCACGAGAGTGTAGCGAGGGAGTTCACTACTTCATAGGGTGGACTGATGGTGGTGATGGCTCTAGTCACATCTATACACATTGGTATGACCATGCAAGGACTATAAATTTGTTGCTACGCTGAGTGATGGCGATGACTTTTGCATTTCAGACCACCATAGACAAGCGAGGCTCACACTTGTATGGGGTCCTCATTCTGATTGTCAGAGATATAGTGGAGCACATAACAGTGTATGCTTGGGGGAACAACATGTTAGTGCACCTCTACCAAGAGCTGGGATGTACGTGCACTATGAGTACCATAGCCTTATAGTGTGCACACTACTACAGGTGTGGGAATTCACCCACATTATGTGTTACCATCCTGTCAGTTTTCCTTAGTGATGGTCGTATGATGTCTCAATGGCCCACTGGCATCATATGATAGGCCAATGGTGCTTCATGGATTTTTATAGTTTTGGAGGCTATAGTTTGATACTGTCACCATGGGAGAGGTTCACTAGAGGCCTCACTACTATTTTAGGTGGGCGGATGATAGTATGTTCCTTAGGAACCTACAGTGGGACCATTTTTTAGTGGGTCATCATGATTACATCATTGTACCATATTACTGGAGTCGGGTAATGTAGTAGCATGGCCGTGTACATACCATACCACCTTAAGTGCCCACATACACCACAACACACTATAGTGCAGTGAGGGTCAATGATTGCCCTCACCCTTCCATCATAGACATTGTCTTTTCAGATGATGATGAGTTCGACCATGATCTACTAGCTATGATGGTGGTGGATAATATCAGAGTGGCAGCAGATTTCACCCGATGGTGGGAGAGGCATCGTCCTACGGTCATCTTCGGTGAGGGGGCTCCAAGAGGATACCTAGGCCTATAGGAGGAGGAGCCCCATCAGCCCTCATAGGGTGGGATGCAATCTCTCTAGAAGGGCATAGCAGAGGAGGAGGAGGAGGCAGTGCCTGTGAGGCTGTGATGACAGAGGAGGTCAATTCCCCCACTAGCCACTCCTATCTCATTTGTGTTGCCAGCTTCCACTATCTCAGCAGCAGCACTAGCATCTCCTGGGGTGGCTACCGATATCGGTGGCGCGGGCCCTAGTGTTGATCCACACCTCGATCCTACCTAATAGCCAAGGGATCCAGGGATACATAGTGTATTATTGTTACTTTCCTGCTTTTCATATTTCTACTTAGATATACATGCCATGTGATACTAATCCTCTTCTCCCCTTTGTGGTTGTAGAGGATGCACAGGGATGGATTGGGGTCATAGCTTAGTGTGTTTTATAGGTGTCCCCTATTATACCGATCCATGGGACAATCTTAAATGTGTATTGGCATGTTTCAGTGGGGAGGCATGCCCCCACTTTGAGTCAGTGGCACATCTATGGACCACATATGAGGAGAAAGTGTGGAGGTGGTGCAACTGACTGTGGAGCTAACTTCCACTAGGGTTCAGTGAGATCAGCTATCGAGGGAGCTATGGATGGCACTCACTGAGCAAGATGTGGCCATCATGAGGGTTGATGCCATCGAGGCGGCACGTGATGCCCTTAAGAGCCACATTGATGAGCTCGACATGCAGCTAACCATTCTGATCCTGGTAGATGTTCATCAGTTGCAATAGGAGCGGATACAGGTGAGGATGGATATATGTTCATTGTAAGGGGAGCTCAGAGGGATACGGGTGGGCCTATCTTGTCATGATCACATTGATCCCAATCATAGACCACCGTGTAGCCTCCTCCTAGAGCACTAGAGTAGCCACTAGAGCCAGAGGGCTCAGGGAGCCACATGCCATAGGGATAGGATCCTCATTTTGTATATCATTTTTGTATCTGGATGTAGATATACATGCATACTTGTAGATCTTTTGTATAGAAACACATTCAACAACCACTCATATTTTATAGTAGTGGCACGATACATGTGTATGACATTTGATTCATACATTGGACACATATATATATGTATACATCGGTTTTAGTATCCTATTTTTTCATGTGTGCATGCTTTTCCATTTTCATATATGCTTGTGCTATGGATGGTTTTTATTACATGGATGTATGTTATTATTAGATGCTAAGCATGATTTAATTTGACATGTTTATCCATATCTCAATCAAATGCTATGATGATCTAATATAGCAAGACACATGTATGCATGTTTTTATATGCACACCCACATGGTTATTCTTTTATAATGTGAAAATGGATAGATTTTAATGTATGCAATATTACTACCCTTTAGGGAGAAGACCACATACATGGCACATTCAGACACTTTGCATAGTATCGACAAAGATGCATCACATTAACAGGTTCTTTTAAAGGTGTTCCATCCATAGATGATAATCCATAGGCACTCGAATAGTATACAGAAACCATGATGTAAGGACCTAACTAGTTAGGACTAAATTTCCCTTTTTGGTCATTTAGCACATTCACATTCCACTGATTTTTGTATAGAACCAGGTCTCCTCTCTTGAAGGTCCTAGGAAGCACACCTTGATTGTATCATTTGGATAGCGATTGTTGGTAAGCTTTGAGGTGATCAAGGGCCTATAAATGGCGCTCATCAAGCATCTCAAGCTTATGTAAGTGGTTAACCCAATGGGCTTCATCATCAATCACCCCCTATGGGAAACCCGTAAAGATGTGATTTCCAATTCTAAAGGCATGATAGCTTTGGCGTCGCACACGAGGTTATAGGGTGTCATTCCTGTCACTGTGCAAACACTCGTGTGATAGGCCCACAAAGCATAAGTTAATTGATTGTGTCATTCCTTACCATGTTTATTCACCATCTTGCAGAGGATTAGCTCAAGAATTTTGTTAGAATTTTTGGCTTGGCCATTGGATTGCGGATAATACGGTGTAGAAAATCTATGTTGAATATGAATTTTTTCCAAGAATTGCTTTACTTGTTTTTAAATGGTGTACCATTGTCAGAAACAAGTGTAGCAGGCAATCCAAATTGGGAAATGATTTTGTTCAATAGGAAGTTATAGATGGTTTCAACATTCGTGGATCAAAGAAAAATGGCTTCAACCCATATTGTAAAATAATCTGTAGCAGTGATAATAAAGGTATGTCCTTTGGAAGAAGGAGGTGACATTTTCCCAATAATATCCAACCCGCATTTTGTGACTGGCCAAGGGGAAGTTTTGTTCTGCAGCTCCTGAGTGGGAGCGTGGATAAGGTGGCTATGTTTTTGACAATGAAGACATTTTTTGACAAAACCAAAGGAATCCTTTTTCATCGTCTACCAGCAATACCAAAAATATTTCATCTTTCTCACTAGGCATCTACCACCGAAATGTCCATCCCCAGAGCTCATGTGGGCTTCTTTAAGGGCAAGGGGTATTTCCACTCTAGTGAGGCATCTTACCAGCAAGCCATTATACACATATAGTCAATGGGGCAGATAAAGCCTACTTTCAATAGCTTCTCTATCTCAGTCTTGACCATTAGGGCTACCCTAGGATTTATCTTGTGGATTTTGCTTAACAGGATTGGCATTAGGACATAGAATGATGTTATGGACCACTATTGACTCATCTATACTAGGCATATCTTCATATGTCCAAGTGAAGATATCCGGATATGTACACAAGAGAGTGTAATGTTCATCCGCTTCTTTGGTAGAGGCACTTCCCTATCTTGATTCTTTTTTCTGAAGATTTTGTATCAATGAGTATCTCAACAGTATCTCCTTTAAGGAGGGAATTGAGGTCCTTGAGATGAGATATCAAAAAATCATCACTGATGTTAGACAGAGGGTCCTCCTCACCAATGCTTAGAATAGATTCTGCAAAGTACAATCATTTATGTAAATGATATGGGAATCGTTTCTTGTGATGATAAGGAGGTAACAAAGAATAAGCACCTATAAATTCCTCCAAGGCTTCATCTGAAGAGAATATATCTACAAGAACTTTCTTGGCTCTTCCCCTTTCTTCTATCAACTCAGGATGGACCAAGTTTAACAGTTTAGATGAAATCATGTTAACACCCCACCAATGTTTTTTCTTAGGCTATTCAATAGGACACCCCAAACCCAAGTTGCATTGTTGTTGCTTAAACTAGATAGGGACTTGTATTCTTTGCTTGATACATCCTAGGCCTTTCTGCTTATAGCCATATCGAGAGGCAAGTTTATAACCAAACCCATAGCGAGCTTTTAGAGTTTTAGGAGGGGGTGACTCTATGTAGAGTGTTTTGTTCCAACAATGAACATTGAAATTTTCTATGGGAGCAGTCCCATTTCCCTTACTCGACTTGCAAGCATTAACCTCCTTTACAGGGTTAGAGTCACTCTCTAAGGGATGAGTGGTTTCCTAGAAAGGATCACATTTCTCAGCCTCTATGGGAGGGTCACTCTTTATCTTACTAGTAGAACCTAGAAAGTCCATACCAGAGGGGTTCGACCTATATTATGCTATGAAGAATTTAGAGAAATTCAAGGAACCCTAGTTGTCATGTAAAAGAGCATTCACCCTAGGAGATGAAGGAGAAGATCGAGGGGGTTCACATTCTTCCATATGAGGTAGTTCATCTCGGTTGATACTTGTTCATGGAACAACTTCTATGGTAGGTATCAATGAGGAACACACCATAACATCAGTAGTCAAGGAAGGAATGCAATTCTTCAGGGTAGAAGCAGCTGAGTTATGACTAGCAGCAACTAGCAAACAAAGGTGCATAGCTTCTGGATCTGCTTTAGCCGTAACCACTTAATTGTTAGCGATGAACTTTAGAGAATGTAGGGTAGAAGTTACTGCACCAATATCATGAATCCAAGGTCTTCCTAGAAGGAGATTGTATAGTAACGGGCTGGGCATTACATAAACCAACATAGGCAAAGTAATGGGACCCAACTACAAAGGTAACGTTATCATACCTAGAGCTTGGCTACTAGCGTTATCAAACCCATTAATATATAAGGAAGAAGCCACCAAGGAAGATGAATCCACCTTAATTTTAGGTAGTAGATCTATACCACAAACGTTAAGGGTTGAACCAATGTCAATGAGGGTACATCTAATACTGATGTTGTTAAAGTTTACTATGATCATCAAAGGTTTTGCTTGCTTTTGCACGTTTGGAGGTGGGAGTTCCTACGGGTGGAACATAATATTCGGCGAATCTACTCAAATATGTGCCATCAACACGTCAATGTTTATAGGCCTAGCTGAGGTAGGAAAGAAAATATTTTGTAAGGCCTCCTATATCATCTCTTGATAAACTAGGTCAGTCTGAAGCAACTCCCATGTTGAGATCTTAGTCAGAGTAACATGAAGTTTCTCAACGAGATCATAATTGCCTAGCACTTTGATCACAGGTTTAGGAGCTGGAGGAAGGTAAAGTTGAGATGGAGGTAAAGAAGTAGTAACTTGATTTGGCTGTGATGTAGGAATGACAACTTGTTCTAAGTAAGATATATTTCTCCTTGTGGGGTACATGTGCCCTACAACATTATAAGAAGTAGAGTCAGTAGCCTTCACAAATCTTGAATATAATTTTGATGGATCACTATGGCCTGAAATGCTATAGGTGGAATAGTCTTTCCTAGGGAATGGTTTAACCGGGGTCACATAAACGAAGGGTTCCTTAGGGCTTAGAGGGTCCACAAAAACTAGCACCACATTTACTGAGTCCTTGGTTGGCAAGGAAGGAGTTTGTTTTGAAGATTTATAGATAGGGTAAAATGCTTCTAAGAAATCATCCAAAGCATCTTCCAACATATCAAAATCTTTTTCAAAAAACAACTTGCCATTGCTAGAAGGCATTATGAAAATAGATCCGATAGTTCATGTCAGGTTCACCAAAATGTGATATAAAATGGATTCGCTACACAAGGGTCTCTATCTTCTCAAGAGATCACTAGGGAATGAACTTCCCTTATACACCTCAAATTGAATGGACCAATAGAATCATGAAGGGGAGCGAGAGAATAGGTTCAAGATCCGAGAGAGAAAGACTTCTAGGTTTCTATCCCCGATTGAGAAGCTCTCAGCCAAAAGACATCAGCGCAACTCTAGGATGCCAATGTGGAATGCAATCATCTAAAAGATGTGCTGGCATCCCCAGTCACAAAGAACTCAGGAGCTTAAGCAAACCGAATAGAGTCTTATTTCTTGACTCGGATCAGAAAGCTTGATGAGCCGAATAACCAGCAAAAAGCAAAGAGCTAAAGGAAAATACAAAAGGGCTCAAAATAAGATTACCTTCGTGAGTTCAGATCTTTAGTCCAAATTCACGTTTGTAACCTACACACAAGAGATCAAGGGGAAAAGGTTGGGGCTGTATAGGGGCCTGCCTTAGTCAGACCCCCGTATTGGTGTTCCCACCTCCACAGATAGTCAATTTTGGAAAAGAGTGTAAAGGAAGTAAAAAAGTGTGTGGTGAAAACAAAACTCACTTTGGAGTAGAGTCCGCACCACATGATAGTAAATGAACTAATAGGAAAGAGTGATGAGGAGAGAGAGCGTTACCCATGGGTCAAGACCCTCTTCTAGAGCACACAAGCGCACCGCGATGTGCTTGCTTGAGAGCTGGTAGTTGTTCGAGAGCTGGTAACTATTGCAGGGACCTCAATCTGGCATGCCTTCACCAGTAAAGGTGTTGCTATTCAAGGGTAGAACCTTCCCACGACTAGAGCAAGTGGTGAGAATGCTTGAATTGATGGCTTCCAACCCCAGAATGAGGGCCAAAAGGGGTTTTTAATGCATGCAAGGGTGGCACAGAGTCATTTCACTTGAGACTTGACCATTAGAAAATGTGTCACAGGGGTCAAGGTTTGAGATCAAAAACATCTAGGATGCTAGCACGTCGCACGAATGTATGCGCACCACGTAGGATTCTTGAGCCTAGATTTTTGGGAAACGCCCTGTCAGGCTTCTATCATTTCACCATGTGTCAACACAGAGTCAAAATCGTGACATTCTGGCTCATGGTATTTTTCCATTAATGTTTCTAAGGTGTCATAAATTCTAGGAAAGATGCGAAAATGTGGAATTTCCCCTAGATGCAATTCTAATACATTACACCTTCAAGCTCCTGAAACGTGAAACCTACACATTCAAAGAGAGAGGAAGTGTTTGTGTCATTTATGGGATTTCCTTAGTCAAACCCCATGTCAATGTTTTCACTTCCACAATGGAAATACCAATGATAAAAGGATACATTATAGGAAGGAATGATGAATCAACAAATTCCTGCAACTCACCTCCCTTCAATGGATTCCTTGAAGGACTGGAGTCATGAAAATCCCCTCAAGGTTTTGGTTCTTGTTTGGTTGAATTGTTTGAATTGTTCAAAGAGCAACAAAAAAGTTAGCCTTCACAAACAATGATAACTTTAACATGCATAAACTCACATATGATTTAACATGATGTTTGGATCTTGAATTGTTGAAATAAAGCTCTAAAAAATTTCTTTTCACTTGCTTGATAACGCTTGATCATATATTTTGCCAATAGTTTCTAGATTCTCCATTGTTAGATTTGAAATGATTTAATAACTACGTATTTATATGAAATTATTCTAATTTCCATAAATTAAATCATGATGGCCAACTTTAGACATTTAAATTGCAAATACTAAAGTGTCAACACTGACATATTTAAATTTGGAGAAAAAATAGGGGGACACTTACACCCAAAAAGGAACCATTCCCCATAGGGCGTATGTGTCCCCTTATTTTGGCTCCAAATTTAATTTATGAATGCAACTTTATACCTATGCTAAATATGAACAAACACACAAGGATTAGTCATATTAGCACATATAAATCACATTCCCTATGGAATACTTGAGATCACAAAGCATTAAACAAAATACAATAAAAATGTGAAAGAGCATTACATATGTGAATGAAACTAAACTAAGTAACCCAAAACCTCATCCCATAGGGGGATTGGTGACAATTTGATGTGGAAAGTGGCCCTTTCCTAATCCCCTAGTGGACAAGCTCCATCATTTATGGATAATTTTGGTGATTTTGATGCAAAAGGGTGATAAATCTAAGCCAAAATGATGAGAAAGCATATGATTGTGAATGAAAATTTGTAGCATAACCTTGCATGAGATGATGGATTCATTCTTCATAAGATATCCTTCTATTTATAGGACTCAAGGGTTGGAAGAAGAGGTGAAATTAGGCAATGTGGGACTAAAATGAAGATCAATAGTCTTGTGACAAGTGTCAAAAGGCTAAGAGAATCAAATAGGGATATGTGCCTCACACAAGTGTGTGCACATCTTTGGAAGAGAGATCTAAGAGGGAGTTATAACAAGGTGGCTTGTGTAAGAGGAATGTAAGAGGCTATTTAAAGAATGTGGGTAAGAATGTAAGAGACAAGATGGCATGTAAGAGGCCATTTAAGGAATTTGGATGAGAATGCAAGAGAAATATGGCTCTTGTAAGAGCATTAAAGACCTTTGTAAGATGCTTTTAATATTTGGGAGGGAAAGTCAAATGGAGGAGTTATTGAGAGAATATTCCAAGAGAATATCCTTTTGTGAGGGTAAATAGCCCATTTAATAAATTTGAAGAAATTAATTTCATGTTCAAGTTGGAAGGGAAAGTCCCTTGTGAGGAAAATAGGCTATTGATTAATTTGAGAAAATTAATTAATGGTGCATGTGGGGTTAGTAGATCATAGGTTTATTTAACCTTGGCCGAGTTGAAAGCTAGAGAATTGGCTAATGAATATTAGCAAGTGGTTTAAGCTTAATTAATCCATAATTAATTAATCTTAGGTGGGTTAGGGGTTTTAGAAGAATATGGAATTTAAATAAAATAAATAGGTTTATATAATCAAATGAGAAGACATAAGGGTTTTAATTAAATGGGATGAGAATTAGTAAGAAAGGGGGTTGATTAATCTGATAAAATTAGTAATTTGATTAATAGGATAAAATGATGAATTTAATTAAACAATATAGATTATTTAATTAAATAGCTAGAAAAGATGTGATTTATGAGGAAATGATGTTAATAATCAGATTCAGATGTGTAATATTGATCAAGAAAATTTAAGTATCTACATTTCACCCCTCTTTGAAGTGAGGTGCCTATTAAATTGGTTCAAAGACTGGCGCTTCTCAAGATCAACACTGCTATCAAGATAAAAATTCAAAAATTTCTTGATTTTTTTGGATGCCCCACTATTGCCCTAGTGGAAGGAATTACATTGCTACATTGCCCCCTCAAGAGATCAGGTAGAAATTTCAATTTTTAGGTTGAGCTCACAATAAAGATTCAACAAAGTTTCAACTCAAAGAGGACTAGAAATCTCAGATGTTTGATCAAATTATCCCCAAGGTTATTAACATTGAGAGAGCCCTCACAACACAAGGGAACAGACCAAAATACAAGGATAATCAACCATCCACTAACTATAATGACAAGCCCCACACTTGGGCTAAGAAAAAAGATATTTGCAATGATGGTGTCATCGATGCCAAAGTGATTATCAATGAACCAAAAAAAAACACACACCAACCAACATACCCACAACCCAATGCATACGAACCACAATCCAACATGCAACAACCAAACATGCCATGACAAAAACAAAACAATCAAATAGTCAACGACACAAATGCTCAAATAGGACCACCCACAAGGGACAATTTCCCATGAAAATAAAAATATACACCATTGAGGGAACCTATTAAATCAATCATGAAAATTTAGTGCACTCAAATATCATCATGTTTCCTATTTATGAGAGTTACCAAGAGCCTCAAGTTAAACCACCATGGTATAATGAGAAGCACCTTTATGATTTTCACAAAATCAAGGGACATACAATGGCTAGTTGTATGAAACTAAAGAACATTATTCAAGACCTCATCGATAGTGAGGATATAAATGTTGACCAACAAGCAAGGAACCAAGACTTATAAATATATAGGAATCTGATGCCTAATGATTACAAGGGAAAAGACAATGGTAAAGTAACAAACTATACAAATGTAAACCATGTCTACAATAATGTTGTAGCATCATTAGACAAGGTCATATACATCATCAACATCAAAGGGCCTAACACAAAGTGTGGAGTCACCACATGTATAAAAAAAGTCACCATCCAAGGACCATCCTCAAAACCTAGGGAACAATATACAATTCCAAAATCCAACCCTAGTAACTATAGTGTCTTAAAATAGCTAAAGAAAAATCCTACCCAAATCTCCATCTTGGAGTTTCTAAAGATATCACCTATGGATAGGGATATTCTGAAAAAGTATTTTTTTGCATCCACCATGCCTAATGACATTGACACTAACTAATTCCAAGCTATGATTGGATATATCACTACATCTCATCTTCTTACATTCTCTAAACATGACCTCCCAAAACAACCATCTCACAATCGTGTGGTACATATTAAGGTCTTGGTTCATAAGAACAAGGTCAAGAGACTCTTGGTGGATGAAGGTGAATGATTAAATATTTGTACCTTACAGCTGATCAAGAATCTAGGATTCTTCGAAGATTATATTGAGAAAGGAAAGGGTATCACTATCAGAGCTTATGAGGATCAAGAAAATATTTCACAAGGCACCATCAGACTCTCCATCCAAGTGGGGCCAACCAATATGGAAACCACATGTCAAGTCCTTGTCCTTGAGCTTCCCTATAATATTCTCCTAGGTAATCCATGGATCCATTTTTTGTAAGTCGTAGCATCCACCTATCATCAATGTGTCAAATTCCCTTACCAAAATAAGGAAGTAATGATCCATAGCAACCCCAAACGATTCTACTACTACAAAAACTTAGAAGCCAAGTACTAAAAAATTCCAAAAGTTCCCAAGAATGATGAAGGTCCATCATCCTCCTCCTTTGTTGACCCATCTATCTTAGCCTCCACATCTGAGATAAAGACACCCCCCATCCAGAATATCCTAGACATCAAAGCAGTGATCTAAGATGATAGTTTTGGAGAATATAAATTGAAGAAGAATGCATTTTTGTTAGGAGAGTTACTTCAATCTCCTAAATCTCATGGAAAACCACAACCCTTTGATAGTGCATCCAAAAAATTCATCACAACACCTACCACTTTCAAAAAGGGGAGATTTAAGAAAAGAGGTTGTGAATGAAAAATATATATCAAGCTTTCTATATCAAGATGATAGAACCACCTCCATTCTTCCAATGGAGGACGACAAGAAGGGTCTACAATTGATGCTTAGATGGGGCTATAACAAGAATGAAAATCTAGGGCATAATGAAAATGGCTTACTAGAACCCCTCATTCTTAAGAAATGCTTAAAGAATCTTGGTCTTGGTTGTGCTACTAATAAAGTGACTATTCTTGGCAATCATGCTCCTATTAAAATATTCAAAGCTTCCCCTAAGTTATCTATATCAACTAATATCTCTTCGATAACTATACCTTTGATATAACAAACCTATTTGATGAGGATTATTGTGTTTTCATGATAACCACCATGTCATTTGATTCGAGTAACCAAAAAACTAAGCTAACACTTGTCTATCCCCTGCTCATAAAGTGGGACCAACGAGGACCACCAATCATGGATTCATTTGAAAATGAAAAGGCTCTCTTTGAATTCATGGGACTAAGGGACAACATTGCATATGGAGATCCAAAATCAGGATTTGACATTGAGCTATATACACATGCCTACTATGTGGAAACAATTGAATCTCTTAGTCACAAAATTAAAAATATGAGAGTAACGTCTTGATCCTTAAGTGAAAACCACATGTGGCACTTTTCAATCACAAAATAGTAAAAACAAAGGTTGTATCTGATGGTGAAAACCTCTCTAAGGCACCAAAGTATGAGGGATTCAATCTTCCCCTTAGTGTTATACATCAAGAAAAGTCAATAGTCCTTGTAGAAAAATGAAATCCTATGAATGTGGGGATAGTTGAAGCACCACAAATCACCTTCTATGTAGAGTCACTTCTAGTAGAGGAATAAAGTAGCTTAGGAGAATTCCTAACAAACAAAAAGATAAAATTTTCATGGTCATATGTGGATATTCCTAGCCTTGATCTTGAAGTGGTCGCCCACCACCTTGTATTCTACCCTAATGCAAAACCAGTAAGACAAAAGCTGAGAAAAATACATCCATAGATCACATTACTAGTCAAATTGGAACTACAAAAATTCCTCGATGCAAGATTTATTAGACCCATCGATTATCTAGAATAGGTTTCCAATCTTATACCATTCTCCAAGCCCACTAGGGGCATCAATATTTTCTCTAACTTTAGAGATTTGAATAAAGCATGTCCCAAGGATGATTTCCCCCTACCGAATATTGATATGATTGTAGACTTGATTGCGAGACTTGAGAAGTTATCATTGATGGATGGTTTCTTTGGATATAACTAAATCATGATTGCTAAAGAAGACCAACATAAGATAGCGTTCACATGTCCATCAAGAACTTATTTTTGAAACATGATTCCATTTGGGCTAAAGAATGCTAATGCCACCTATTAGAGAGCTATGACATTGATCTTTCATGACATTATCCACAAGACTGTAGAGGACTATGTGGATGACATCTTAGCTAAATCAATTTTCAATTTTATGATTTTTTTGGATACATTGTGTCATTACAAGGGGAATTGAGATAAATCTAATGAAGGTTAAGTTAATTCTAGATATGGAGGCACCAAGAACATTGAAACAACTATGAGTTATACAAGGAAGGCTACAATCAATCAGAAGGTTCATAGCACAAATAGAAGACAAGACTACTCCATATTCTCAGCTTTTGCACAAGGGGATAACATATAAGTGGGATGAGAAATGAAGCATAGCATTCAACCAAATTAGAGAGTATCTACTAAAACCACCCATCCTCATGCCACCAATCCATAACAAACCTTTGATACCATTCATCTCAGCTACATCAACAACTCTTGACGATCTTCTTTCTTAACGTGACGAAACATAAAAAGAGAGGGAAATCTACTACATCAATAGGAATTTGATGGGACATGATCTAAATTACACTTTCATAGAGAAGGCTTGTCTCACAGTCATATTTTATTCATAGAAATTCATGCACTACTTTCTCACCCACTAATTAAAGCTAATTGCTAAAATAGAACCACTAAAATATCTATTGTCCAAAGAAAATCTCATAGGGAGGATGACTAAGTGGGTGATATACCTAATAGAATTTGACATAGAGTATGTAGAGAAAAATTCCATCAAAGGGAAATTCATTGTGGATCAACTAGCTAAGGCCCCATATATATAGAGAATCCCTTAGTATCAGAGTTTCCATATGAGTCATTCTTCCTCCTAAACATAGCAAATCATTAGAAAATATATTTTGACATTTCCTACACATAACATGGATTAGGATCAAGTGTCCTTCAATTGTCCTTCCCATATACCAATAATATTGCAAAATATGAGGCTCTTATTATAAGGCTCAAAATATCGATACAATGGCAAATCTTGGCACTAAAATTCTATAGAGATTCACAACTTATCATCAATCAGGTCAATGATGAGTACCAAACCAAATACGACAATCTTACTCCTTATAAGAAGCTGGTAGAAGAGATCAAGGATTTCTACATTGATATAACATTTGAGCAGATACCCTGAATGAATAATAGAGCAGTGAATGCTATGAAAACAATTGGGTCCTTGCTAGATATCCCAAAGAACACCCATAAATATGAATGTCTTGTTGAGTAGTTTCTTGTACCAACTTTTGAGGTATCAAAATCTAAGCTTGTGTGCAAAATCGTTGGTCTTGGTGATCCTTGGTGTCATGACATATTCACATACCTAAAAAGAGGAATCCTCCCAACTAACTTTACATCGAACCTAAAGAAAACCTTTGTCAAAAATTCATCTCATTTTGTTATCCTAGGTGACACCCTTTACTGCAGAAGTATCGAGGGGACACTATTACGATGCATTAACCTCGAGGAAGCTTTGACTTCCCGAATGGAAGTACACAGAGTTATTTGTGGATCACATTCGAGTGGTATGACCCTGAAAAAGAAACTGTTGAGGACGGGGTACTATTGGCTGACCATGGAAAGAGAAGCTCATGAGTATGTCAAGAAGTGTTTGCAGTGTCAACAAAATGGGGACCTCATACATGCACCATCTCAAGAAATTCAACCCATTATTACACCTTGGCCTTTTTCACAATGCAGACTCAAACTCATAGGGAAAATTACACCTACCTTATCCAGCAACCACAAGTTTATCATTACCACCATGAAGTATTTTATGAAGTGGGTTGAGGCAATCCCTATGACCTATATTATGGGAAAATAGATCTCTAAGTTCATCCTAAATTACCTCATTTCTCACTGTAGTGTCCCACAAGCCCTTATCTCAGATAATGGGACACCTTTCAAGAACCAAGATGTCTATGAGTTGTGCCAAAGATTCAATATCCAACACCAATTCTCTACCCCATATTACCCCTAGGGTAACAGCCAAGCCAAGGCTTCTAATAAAACCATCTTGAAAATTCTTAAGAAGGTTGTCAATGAAGTTGGCTATGATTGTAATTTGTAGTTAAACCCTACCTTATGGGCCTACAAAACCAATATTTGTGCACCTATAGGTAGAACACCCTATTCCCTAGTGTATGGCTCAGAAGCTATCCTACCTATTGAGGTTGAGCTCCCATCCCTATGAATATCCTTGTAGAATCTTATCACTAATGAAGAATATAGGGTTTCATAGCTGAATGAGCTTGAAATATTAGATGAATGTCACATAGATGCTTTGAATCACTTACAAGTTTATTAGAACCACCTCAAGAGGAGCTACAAAAATAAAATCAAAAGTTGGTCCTTCCAGGTAGGAGAGCTTGTGCTGAAGGAGAATCAAAAGAATGTACCTAATCTAGGAAGCAAGGAAAATTTTGAACCCAATTGGTTGGGACCCTTCATTATCACTACAAGTTACAAATCAAGAGCATATCAATTGTCAACACCCGAAGGTGAACCCTTGCAGGAGCCCATCAAAAACTCTCATCTCAAAAGTTTTATGCCTAGGCTTGCAACGTATACATTCAAAAATACAAAAAAATAACAAAAAAACAAAATAAAAAAAAGGATTGAAAATAGTAAAGAAAAAAATTATCCTCTAGTGAAAACCACTTCGATGGTGCGTTGGGAAAGTACCTTGGTGAAAACCTGGTAATCAAGTGCCTTGTGTAAATAAGAACCATACATCCATCATCACTTCTTTGGATTGTTATGCATCACTATCCATCATATTCATCATATTCATTTTGTCACCCATCGACGTCCATATCATAGCTGGATCTTGTGTAAGAATCATATTCCCCTTTAGTACTACTTGGCACATTCCTAAGGTCAGTTTGTCCTTCCTATATTGAGGTAGTTTATCACATCATGCTAGGGAAATTTCTCTATCCTTGCATTGGATCGGGCTTTTGTAGATTCTTTAGAGTCTTTCATAACATTGGAAAATCCAAAAAATATTCAAAAATTTGAAATTCTTGAAAACCCAAAAACATCCAAAACATATCAAAATTCTAGAAATAGGTCCAAAATCCAAAAAATTCAAAAAAATGGTCATCAAACTACGAGGCTTCTATGTGTATAATGTAGGAAAGGCTAATCTTTGATCAACCTCTGAGGCCCCTAGGATAGGTCCTTTAGGTGTCCATCATAATAACTTTTCATACATCAAGTATTCATACTTCATCAATAAACAGGTCTACGTTAGTCGAACTACGTGGTCTTTGCATGTATAACATAGGAAAGGATAATATTTGATCAGCCCTTGAGGCCCCTAGGATAGTCTTTTAGGTTTGGTTCTTGGTCAAAATATTAGAAAACACAAAAAGCATTTTAAATTTAAAACTCAAAACATTTGTAAAACAACCTAAAATCCAAAAATAGCCTCAAAACATTGCGAAAACACCAAAAAAATGGAAATATTCTAGAAAATCCAAAATTATCCATCCCATTTCGCTTTCAATCATGATAAACTTCCATTCATAATACATTGTTAGTCATCTTCAACCTTTGGTAAAACAAATAGAAACAAGAGTAGAAAATTCATAAAGTGAAGGCGTAAATGTAAAGGTCTTAAATCTAGGTCATTAGGTAAAGAAGTTGGTTAACTCTTTGTATCAATAGCCCATCATCCAATTAGTTTCTAAATCATCTGATAATCATGTCCTAAGATTCATCCTTCCTACAATGGACATCAACATCATGCATCGCCTTAGTTTTAGTCCTAGTTAGAGGTATGAAGAACATTGGCTTGTTTATTTACTTGATCTTTTCTTATGGTTCACCTTATTGCACCCATTCCAATGACCTTCGATGATGTCTATCAAAATGATTTAGAGAGAAAGGAATGGGGCATGATCATTATCTTTCATTTTTTGTCCTTGTTGGATGTTCTTGTAATATAACCTTGGTGAATACTTGTTTTGTTAGGTGTGTATGGAAAATGTTTTGAATCGCTTGTTGGCTATTAAATTGAGAGGTTATTCCTTTTCGTGTTTTGGTTTGAGATGTTTGAAACTTTTTAAGTACATCCTAGCAAGGTTTTCGCATGTCAAGTGTGAACAAGGATACTCCTATATGTTTGTTGATTCAAAGTCCATCACACTAGATACAATGCCATCCTAGTTGTCCATACCTTGATGCATCATATCTATGTGTTTTATCAAACATAAGGAATATTGTGTCATTCGTGTCCTAATCCCTGGATAAGAATATCATCATCACTCATCACCATATCTAATAAAGTCTTGAAAACTCATAGAATTTTTGGAATTCTGAATCTTCTTGGAATAAATGGTTAATCCATCTCTCTTATATTCATCTATATTATTCTTCTTTCTTTACTACCAGTTCTATCCAAGTATCAAATCTTTGTGATATATATCAAAAGATACATGAGGCTACCCAGTGTCTAATGACTGACTATACATCATCAAATCTATCTACATCAAATATCTGAGCTTTCTAGTCCTCTTTGAGCTAAACCTTTGTTGAATCTTTGTCGCGAGCTTGACCTAAAAATTGAAAATTTTGCCTGATCGCTCGAGGGGGTAGTGTAGAAGCTTAATTCCTTTTGCTAGGGCAATAGTGGGGCATCTAAAAAACATTAGGAATTTTTTGAATTTTGATCTTGGCAATAACATTGATCTTCAAAAGCATTAGTCTTTGAACCAATGTAATAGGTACCTTGCTTCAAAGAGGGGGGAAATGTAGACAATTAAATAGTCTCGATTGATATTACACATTTGAATATGATTATTAACATCATTTCCTCATAAATCACCTCTTTTTTGGTCTTGTTTAATTAAATTCATCATTTTATCCTATTAATCAAATAATTAATTTTATTGGATTAATTAACCCCCTTTATTACTAATTCTCATCCCATTTAATTAAACAATGTAAATAATTTAATTAAAACTCTCATGTCTTCTCATTTGATTAAATAAATCTAATTTAAATGTCATTTTCTTCTAAAACCCCTAACCCACCTAAGATTAATTAATTATGGATTAATTAACCTTAAACCACTTGCTAATCTTCATTAGCCAATTTTATAGCTTTTAACCCTACCAAAGTTAAATAAACCTATGATCTACTAACCCCACTTGCATCATTAATTAATTTCCTAAAATTAATTAATAGCCTATTTTCCTCACAAGGGAATATTCCCAAGGAATATTTTCTTTCCGTTCCAACTTGCACATGAAATTAATTTCTTCAAATTAATTAAATGGGCTATTTACCCTCACAAAAGGATATTCTCTTGGAATATTCTCTCAATAAATCCTCCATTTGACTTTCCCTTCCAAATATTAAAAGCCTCTTACAAAGGTCTTTAATGCTCTTACAAGAGCCACCTTTCTCTTACATTCTTACCCACATTCCTTAAATAGCCTCTTACATTTCCCTTACACAAGCCACTTTGCCTTAACTCCCTCTTACATCTCTCTTCCAAAGATGTGCACACACTTGTGTGAGGCACATATCCCTATTTGCTTCTCTTAGCCTTGTGGCACTTGTCCAAAGGATATTGATCCTCATTTTATTCCCACATTGCCTAATTTCACCTCTTCTTCCAACCCTTGAGTCCTATAAATAAAAGTATCTCTTATGAAGAATGGATCCATCATCTCATGCAAGGTTATTCTACACATTTTCATCCATAATCACATGCTTTCTTCAATATTTTAGCTTAGATTTATCACCATTTGGCATCAAAATCACCACACTTATCCACAAATCATGGAGCTTGTCCACTAAGGGATTGGGAAAGGGCCACTTTCCACATAAAATTGGCACCAATCCCCCTATGTGATTAGGTTTGGGGTTACTTAGATTAGTTTCATTCACATATTTCATGCTCTTTCATGTTTTTATAGTATTTGTTTCATGCTTTGTGATTTCAAATATTTCATAGGGAATGTGATTTGTGTATGCTAATATGACTAATTCTTGTGTGTTTGATCATGTTTAGCATAGGTACAAAGTTTTATTCACACAAATATTTTAGTCCCAACACTTTATTATTTTCAATTCAAATGTGTAAATTCAGCCATCAGAACTTAATTTATGGAAATTAAAATAATTGCATAGACATACCTAGTTATTACATCATTTCAAATCTAACAAGGGATAATCTAGAAACTATTGGCAAAAATTATGATCAAGCATTATCAAGAGAATTATCAATCAAGTCAAGAGAAGTAAAATCTTTATTTTAGTAATTCGAAATCCAAACATCATGTGAAATTGTATGTGATTTTATGCTTGTTCATGTTATTGTTGTTTTTGATGGCTAACCCTTTTGTAGGTCTCCGAACAATTAAAGAAAGAAAGATCCAAAACCTTCAGGAGATGTGCATGAATTTAGTCCTTCAAGGAAGCTATTGAAGGGTGGTGAGTTTCAGCACTTTGTTGATTCATCATTCCTTCCTATAATTTATCCTTATATCATTGGCATTGCCATTGTACAAGTGGAAAAACTAACACAGGGTTTGAATAAGGCAAGCCCCTAAATGGCACAACCCTTCCTCTCTCTTTGAATGTGTAGTTTTTAAGGTTTGAAGGAGCTTGAAGGAAGATTGAAGATCCATTTTATATTTTTATAATTGAAATCCTACACCTTGACAAACCACATAAACTCACCTATAGAATTATTCAATAGTGATCTGATAAATTTGTAGGTAGAATCAAGAAGCTATGATCTTACACCAAAGGATTGTGAAAAAATATATGAAACAATTCTACAAGGAAACATATTCTTGTTTCAAGTATGTGTATATTGGTGTTGGCATTGATTTCAATAAGCTTGTGTTGTCATTGGTGTCAACTGGTTGATGGAAGAGGTGTTAATTTAATTTTTTGGGTGTGCATGTATAGTTGAGATATTGAGGAAGTGTTGTGAATACATGGAGCTATCTTTATGATGAAGAGTCTGGAGATGATGTGAGATGCTGAGATAAGCTGAGAATGATGTCTTTGGTGCTTGGTTTCTAGGTTCATTTGAGAAAATTTGAAGAAAAGAGAAAATAGTGTGTTGAAGGTGTGTTCAGTGGTTTAGAATACGCTCTAGGATGTGCTCCACATTTATTTTGTGTTGATTCTATGCCTATGTAGTTGAAATATGTTGGTGAGAGATTTTTAGATATGTTATATTCAAGAGAATTTTTGTTCACTAGTGTGTGAAGTGTGCATTATAGAGTTGTTTGGGAGAAATGTTTTGGCTCCAAATTTCTTTGTAATTATTCTTTAGTTCTTGCAATTATGAAGGTTTTTGATGGTGTTGGTAGTTTACCTCAGTTAGAGGATTCGATGTTTGGTTCTTTGAAAGATAATTTTTCAAGTAATGGTGTGTGGTAGAGTTGTCTGGGTGTGCAAATCATGTACATTCTTTAGGTGGAAGTTTTTGTGAAAGAGTTTGTGGTAATTTTAGGGTGTTAGAGGAATGTTCTAGATCATGTTGAAGCATGGTATGTCATTCACAAGTCATTTTGATATTGATGAAGCATGCACTTAATTTATTAATGGTGTTTACATAGGTAACAACTGACATGGTGTTTATAATACATGAAGGATAAATATCATTTGTGGTAGCATGTGGTTAAGTGGTGTTGTTGATTTGGGTCCCAATTATGTTTTGATGTGGTCCAAATTACCTTCTATCCACCACAGAAGTGTTTTAGCACCAACCTAATTTTAATTTGCATGTTTAAGGTGCATTTCCGACCTTGTAGAGGGTTTAAGGTTTAGGATGGTATAAGTATGAGTTGAATCGATGAAGGAGGTTAAGATAGATGCAAGATAGATTAATTTGTGAAATTTCAAGTGTTGGATTACCAAATGCATTGAGCAGAATGTGTCTACAATTATTCAAACAAACTGCAAAGATGTTCGAGCTATTGTGGTGGAATCTTTGTTGCATTGAGATTATGTTCTCTATGTAACATTTCTTCTCTATCTTATTTTTGTACTCTGATAATGATCCCTTTTAGATAGTGTGTCTTATTATGGAAGTGAGCCTTTTTACCAATTTTTCTATTAATTATATTTTGAGCTAATCCTCACCATGGTTTTTCCCTCCTTGGGTTTTCCACATAAATCTAGTGTTGTCTTGCGTATTGGTGTTGAATTTTTGAACTTTTTTAATTTTATTTTAATGTTAATTCATCATAACAAATTAACAGTTTAATGAATGCATGTGGATTTGAACATTAATGAAGATTTTTATGTTTTGATAAGATACAACTAACTCACCCCCCTCTCAGTTGTATTTTTCATTCAAAAATTGGCATCAGATCAAGGTTCCTTGGAGAAAAGCTTAACAACTTGAAATAGATCTAGGATGGTGAACAAGAAGATCCTTATGTTTGATGGCACAGACTATGCAATCTAAAAAGTGAAGATGGAAGGCTATTTTGTTTACCTTGGATATGATGTCTTGCAAGCAGTGAAGACTAATTACACTATACTTTTAAATGGACTGAGTGCAAGTGACGAGATCAAGCCATATGAAATAAATGGTAAAGAATTTTTTTTCTTTTGAGTAGTCTTACAAATTTTGAATTAGTGAAAGTTATGGATTTGAAAATTGCTAACAAAATTTGGGATAAGTTGGAAAGTATTTATGAAGGAGATATTATAGTCAAAGAAGCTGAGATGCAGAACCTGGAGACACAATTTGAGAACCTTCAAATGTTTGAAGAAGAAAATATCACAAGTTACATGTAGAGAGTTGATGAAATTGTCAGTGCAATCAGAGATCTTGGAGGAAATGTCAAAGAAGCTAAAGTGGTAAAGAAAATTCTTAGAACCTTTACTAAAGCTTACAGTTATAAATTTTCTGCTATTAAGGAATCTCAAAACCTAGATCAATATTCTAGAGATCAACTGTATGGCTCTTTAACTACATTTGAGATGAGAGATTTTGGTACTAACAATGATGCAAAGATTAAGACTATTTTTAAGGAAATTAAAATAGAGAAGACTAAAGAACCAGTTCAAGAAGATATTGATGATGTGGAGGCTAACTTTGTGAGAAGGATGAGAAGAGGTACTAGTAAGTATAAAGTTAAATTACCTTCCAAATCTTTCAATTGTGGATAGATAGGTCACTACACTTCAAGATTCCCAAAAAAAGTTGTAAATGAAAAAAACAAGGAGAATAAAGGTAAGAAAGTTAAGAAAAGCTATTATATTAGAGAAGATGTTGGTATTTCTATTGATGAATCTAATTATGGAGATCTTGATGATGATGAATTCTTTTTCATGGCTTTAAAATATGAATATGTTTCAACTAAATTTGAAAGATGTGTGAAGGAAAGTGCTCCAGAGAAAAAGGAGACAAAGGTTAAGACTAAAGGTACTTTGGTCTTTGCTTTTCATGTTATACAAGATAAGAACTGTTGGATCATTGATAGTGGCTGCTCAAATAATATGAATGGAGATAAGAGTAAGTTTGTTAAACTTGAAAAATATGATTTAGGACTTGTTAGGTTTAGAGATGATTCAGGTGCTAAGATTTGTGGAATAGGTTCAATAAATTTTTATGTCAAACATAATACTGATGATGTTTACTATGTCAATGGCTTAAGGCATAATCTATTGAGTGTTGGAAAAATATGTAGTAAAGTATATATTCTTATGTTGTAGGATGATGGATATGAGATCAAAAAAGGGTCTCAAGCTGTAGACCTAGATTTAAATGGGAAACCTGCACAGATAGATGGTTAAATCTAATCTAGCATTTGGTGAACCTGACATGAACCATGCTTCAAATTTTGCAAAATCTTTTCGTCTTTCCATTTTTTTTTTTGCAGGAATCGTACGAAAAACTGCAATTGATTAAAGAAATTACACATCTATACTTGCAAACCGCATCTGACAATATGAGCCGTATCCGCTACATTATGCATCGTATCCAACTATCAACATCGAACCCCATCTGTCTGTCAACATCACAACGCATCTGTAGGTTCAAAAGATGCATCTAACTGGTAATACGATTTTCCTTTTTTCATTAACTTTCATACTTTCACATTTTTATTTGTCATTTTTATCTTGTTTTGTTTGCAGCTGGGTTTAGGGGGATAACTTAGTTTTTCCAAGACGAAGCATAGAAGACCAAAGAAAAAACAAAAAAACAAAATAATTTTCTGTAGGATGAAAGTCGAAGACACGAACGAAACTACTAACCATTTGCATATAGGACCTTATGAAGACATTGATTTGTTTAGTTTAAAAAGATTTCTATTTTGTAGATAAAAAATTGTCATTTGGGTTTAAAAATTAATCAATGTTTTTCATGTCTACAATTGTTTAGTTTAGAACCCTAATTCAGTTATCGAAGTATCCTCTCCCCTTGCACATTCATGTGATCTTGGGTGAAAGAGAAATGATAATTGACTCTAGAACTTGGGCTTGTATTGGTGGGAAAAAGTACTCACCCCAAGATGACTCAAAACCAGTGATGCGCTTATTGCCAACAACTCCCAACCGGTATACAAATTTTAATAGTCGAGGAAAACTCAGTATTACGAGGATCCCAATGGACCAGAACTTAACTATCCAGTACCGTTGCGGTATGTTGAAACCTAGAGAACCGAACCTCTATAGACTGGGATGATATTGCCTCTTGCATGGCTCTTTTGAATGGGTGCCCGAATTAAAAAGCCATTTGTTGTAGTTTTTCCAAAATCCTTTCTATTTGCTGGTGCAACAGGTTCGGACTTGTGAAGTCATCTTACATATTTACGGTTCACGTGTGGAGATGAGATGTATGCCATGGGAGTTTCATAGGTACAGTAGCTTGGTTGACTCATATAAGTGAGTAAAGTGGAGGGGAGTAGTGGGGTCAAGCTACTAGTCATCTGCCTTGAATATGCGTAGCTAGATTTATCCAGGTAAGAATTCAGTAAATATTGTCCAACATAGCCTAGGGTGTAATTGTTCTCTAATTTTAATAGATCCATCACATCAAACTAAAAACACATTGTATTCTGTGATTTTTTTTCTATATTTGTCAAACAACTTGATCATCAAAACAGAGTCAATCGAAACACCATATTCAAAAAACCGCAACTATCAAATAGAGTTGCAACTATTGTTTTTAGAACCGCATCTATCTTAAAGAGTCACAACTATTAGGTTAAATGCCACATGTGTCTGTCAACAATTTTTAGTTCAGTCTAGTTTCAGAGCTAGAACTGTTATTTTGAGTCACATGTGTTTCTGAGAGCCGCAACTGTCAAACAAAAGGCTACAAGTGTTTGTCAACAGTTTTAGATTCACATAATCCATATTCTGAGTCACATCTGATTACCTGAATTGCATATGCCATACAATAAACTACATCTGTCTGAAAACCGTATTTTCCTGTCAACATTTGAAAACTGTTTTAGTCAAATCACCGCATGTGCAACGTAAACTGCATCTGTCAAAAATATCAACGCATCTGAAAGGTGAACTGCATTTGACTGTCAACAGAAAACTTCAAAAATTGCAAACTGAGTCCGAAAGCATAACTGCCTTTTTTTTCTTTTGTTTCTAAAGATCAACCTTGGATAAAAATTGGAATTTTTTTTCTCAAAACCTTGCATTATTAGGTGTCATATACGTCCTAGTCACAGTCATCCTAAGTTGTAGGCATTTAGACACTTCCTAGGAAATTGCATATCATAGAATATAATAACTTTCCTCATCATTGGATATTCTCATGCTCTGATTTGTCACTATCATTGAACTTAGTCACTATTATCCTATTTGTGAATCTTTCTAGCTCAATAGTCTAGTTTGGGAAATTCACCTTGTCAACTATCTTTGTCCTACAATCAGGTTCCTTGGTCAACTCAAATCATTGCTTAGATTTATTCCATAGGTGGTAGGTTATACCCATCTTACCATCATAGTCTACTCAATATTTTCTCATATTGTCCATCCTAGCATATGTCATTTTAGAAATCTTTAGCAATATCCTTTATATTCAAAAAATCGAAAAAAGCATAGAAATAGGACATATCAGTTTTTAGACATAGTTTACATTACCCCATTTTGAGAAACTTTTCATGGTTGATACAAGGTCTAAAAAGAAACAGAAAGCAATGTTGGACCCTAACAAATCTGTCAATCCTTTAAGAAATCAACCATCAGGGAAAGAGAGATCACACAAAACTTTGCTTGAAAAACACATCACTAGAGACACACATGGAAAAATTTATGTTGAAGACATAGATACCACCGTACAAGATCCTAAGTTTGCATCCTTTATGGATGAGTGTTTGGAAAATGATCCCCAATGATATCTAGCAGAGTTGCTAGTAGAAGGTGCCACACTACCACCAGGATGTGATATTCATGCTTTGAAGACAACATATACTCAACCAACACAAACTATGACCTCAAGTGTTTCTATTCCCCAAATCACTACAGCAATACCAACTAGCATACCAACTCAAACATCATCAATTGTAAACATAATCCCTTTCAATGTAACACAAGGTTTACGATTTATTGTGGGAACAACTTCATCAAACCCCTTTGGCACAAACACTATTGGTAAGAGATCCAAAGTTGGCATGAATATTCCTATACCAAATTAGAACATTTAGATAGGAAAAATTCCTACACCAAACTAGAACATTCTGATAGGAAATATCCCCACACCAAATTAGAACATTCTAATGGGATATATTCCCTTGCCAAATCACAACCCGTCACAAAACACAACATTTCAGAACACCTACATTGATCCAAACAATGCAAACAACATGTCCTTAACACAAGTAGATGTTCTCCAAAACCAAATGAAAATTCTTCAACAATAGATGGACAACATGTCTATGTCAAGCAAATGAACTATCTCAGTGCAAGATCTATGTCCATGTCTATTTGACAAAGCGCTCTACATGACACCCTTCCCCCATGGATACATTATACTGAATTTACCTAAGTATAATGGGAGGAAGAATCCTTTAGAAGAATCCTTTAGAACACATTAGAGAATTCTCTACGACATGCATGGACATATCATATGACCCCACATACTTGATGAGACTATTTCCGTGAACCCTTGTTGAGATCGCACTGGAATGGTTCACTAAATTACCATATGGCATACGATCCTAGGGTGAATTAGCTAAGAAGTTTGTAGAACAATTTTCCTTTAACATAGACAATGAAATAACCATAGCTACCCTGTGTCACACAACACAAGAAGATGGCGAAAATTTCACTACTTTCTTCCAGAGATGGAGAAGTCTAGCTAGTAGATGTCTAGTTGAAATACCAGAAAAACAAAAAGTCACAATATTCCTTGAAAATATCAATCCAAAGTTGAGAAGTGACTTAAGAGTACATTGTTGTACTTCATTCCTAGACTGGGTACAAAAGGGAATCATCCTTGAAAAAGGCCTTATTGACAAAGGAGAAATTTAAGTACCAGGCAGAAACCTAGTTGTTCAACATCAAAACGTTCCCAATGATAGAAACAAATTCTAGTCTAGAAACAAAAATGTTACAAATGACAGTATTGTTGATGCTAAAACCATACATACGAGACCATTTATCACACTTAGGGGTTACAAACCCAATCAGGACATGACGAGAAATCCAGATCAAACATAATTTTATTTTCCAAAATTCATCGCAATAATGACCACAAAGGAGATTTCCTAAACGTGAATTTACCCCTTTGGGGCAGCCAATTGAGACAATTTTCAAAGAGCTGATTAAACATGATCTCATAAAACTATTAGAACCAAGAGAATATGATCCTTGATAGTTTAAAACTTCATGGTGGGATGATAACGCCTATTGTGAATACCATTGAACAAAAGGACACAACCTATAACAATGTCGACAATTGAAGAATATCATACAAGACTTTGTTGAAGACGGAACCATAGAGGTCAATGGGTAGAAACATACCAAGAAAAGTGATCATAAGGTCTTCACAGACCCATTACATGACCACACAAAAGGAAAAGCCTCCAGTTTGGGAACCAAGAATACTCCATCAGCCAATTATGCAAATACCAAGTATGACTAAGGAAAAGGTATGATCATAAACCACCTCTGAGCTGCAAATAAATGCGTCCATACCATCACCATTAAAAAGCATCTTGAATGTGTTGTAAACACACATAGAACTAAGATAAATCTTCAATGTCCTTCTTCCAAGCCACCTACATAGTCTTCCAAGTCTAAGTAAAATTTTCTTGATCAATTGAGCAAGACCGCAACACAGATATCTATTTTGGAACTATTGAATTTATCACCTGAGCATCAAGCTATTCTCGACAGAGCCTTAAAGAGCACAATTGTCCCTACCAACTTAGATTTCAATCATTTCAAAGAAATGGTAGGATACTTAACTAACTCCCATCATGCCACATTTTCTCAACAAGACTATTCAACATAAAAGACCGATCATAATGACCCATTACATCATGAAGTCCTAGTCCATCAAACCAAATTCATACGAGTCTTGGTAGATGGAGTAGCGGGTTTGAACCTATGTAGCCTAAAATTGGTTAAGGCATTAGGATTCTCATTAGCATGTGTAGACACCTCTAAGAGTATAGTCATCAAGGCTTACGATGATGAGGAAAGATCATCCAAAGGAGTTGTCACACTCCTTATCAGAATTGGCATAGCAGTTATGAACACCAGCTTCCAAATCTTGGATCTCACCCTTCTGTATAATCTTATTGTTAAGTAGACCTTAGATACACACAATGAAATCCATACCTTCCACATATCACCAATGTCTTAAATTCCCGTATAATGGCACCGAGAGCACGATTGATGGTGATCCAGATCCTTTTCAATATTGTACAAGCCTAAGGGAAATTCCACAATGACAAGTACCTGTTAATGAAGAAGCTTCATTATCAACTTTATCCCTATATGTTGATCCATCACATCTTACCAAGTCCATTTCATTCACACCACCATCATCCACTCCTAAGGTCAAGATCCAAGACGAGGGTTGTGGAGAATATCTCATGAAGGCATCCTATTGTTCCACCTAAGGCATATGGCTTACCCATGGAAGATAAAAGAAAGTTAGTAGTCACATTTCATGTTCCCCCTATAATGACATTGACCAAATGGGGAGAGTTAAGTGAAGAAATTGTGGACCAAGGTGATATTACCTCCTAGTTGTACTAGGAAGACAATGAATACCCCTCACCGTCTATTCAAATAGCTAAGGATCAATATGGAAAATGCTTTAAGATAATGCAAAGCATAGGCTATGATGGACATAGTGGATTAGGAATACATAAAAATGGAAGGACGGAACCAATCATTGTCTTGCCACAATTGAAATACCTAGGGCTAGGGTTTCAATCACTTAGAACTAGTTTTCCTAGTACTTCATCACCATTTCAAGAGGAAGTGAGTGCTTACGCAGACATCAAGATATCTCATGAACCACTTCCCCTAGTTTACGATGAATCTACTGACTCAATAAACTATGAATGGGATTCCCTTTCCTCTACTAGTACCATGAACCTAGATAATCTATTTGGAGAACTCGACCTAATGATAAAACCCTTACCAAGTCCATCTAGCCCCCGTAATAAGAAGTCTTTGACCAAAGAAGAATGGATTAAGCACTATTATTGGGAAACCCTTGATCATCTATCTTGGGCACTTGACGAACCATCTTATGATGACCTAGCCCTTACAATAGTCCCACATTAGAGTTTACCTACCCATAGGAAAAAGAACAAGAAGGAGTTAGTCCAAAACTTCTGTGACCATGTCAACCACTCTATATTCACCTTGTTAGCTTCCACCTTTGATAAATTTGATGATGAAATTCCCCTCATATATCCCCAACTTATTGATTGGGATCAATAAGGTACACCCATCTTAGACACATTCGAGAACGACGAAGCAATAGCTGAGTTCATGGGACTTTGAGAAGGCATACCAAGAGGGGATCATAAAGCTAGTTTTACCATAGACTTGGATGGCAAAGCATATTTTGTGGAGTCTATTTACACCTCTAGTCGCAAAAATGATAATAAAAAGAAAAATAATGAAAATGAGCAAAATGACAAGTCCCTAGGTGAAAACTGAAAGGTGCCTTTGGATGAAGAAATAGTAAAAATAAAGGATGTATCTGAGGGAAAAAACCTCTCTGAGGCACCCAAGGATGGAGGTTTGAATATTCTCCCCGTTGCTCAAGAAAAGTCACCAATTCTAGTAGAAGAGTCTGTTGAGCTCAACATAAATACAGAAGAAAACCCTCAGATAATATACTTTGCAGCTTCTTTGACACTGTCTACCATTACAACCAAGTATTAAGCCAATCAAACAGAAGTTAAGGAAAATGCATCCACAGATTTCCCTACTGGTCAAAGTAGAACTTAAGAAACTCTTAGATGTTGGATTCATAAGAACCATAGACTATGCAGACTGGATTTCAAATCTTGTGCCAGTAACTAAACCAACTGGGGGCATCTGCATTTGTATAGACTTTAGAGACATCAACAAGGCATGTCCTAAGGATAACTTCCCTTTGCTGAATATAGACATGATAATAGATCTTACATCAAGATACGAGATACTATCCCTCATGGATGATTTCTCTGGATATAACCAAATCAAAATCGCAGCTGAAGACCAACACAAGACAACTTTCACATGTCCATGGGGAACATACTATTGGAATGTTATGCCTTTTGGTTTTAAGAGTGCAGGAGCTACCAATGAATGAGAAAGAACTACTATTTTCCATGACTTTGTACATACTCTCATGGAAGATTATATCAATGACATTATAGCTAAATCAGAAATAAAGGCAAATCATTTGAAGGTTCTAGACAAGATATTCCAGAGGCTAGAGAATTACAACGTTAGGCTAAATCCAAAGAAATGTGTCTTTGGAGTGAAATCAGGAAAACTTCTAGGGTATATCATTTCTAGAAGAGGCATTGAAGTAGATCCAAAGAAGGTAAAAGCTATCATAGAAATGCCTCCTCCAGTCAGCATTGGTCAACTAAGACCACTATAGGGAAGATTACAATCTATCAAGCATTTCATTGTACAACTGGTAGACAAAATACACCCATTTCAACTTTTACTCAAGAAAGGAGTACGATTTGTGTGGACACCTAAATGTCAAGAAGCTTTTCAGAAAATCAAGGATTATCTACTCACTCCACTGGTCTTAATGCCACCTACAGATGGAAAACCATTGATACTATACATTTCAGCAACTCAATCAGCATTAGGAGCTCTTCTCGCACAAAATGACCATCAAGGTCATGAAAGGGCAGTGTATTACATCAGTCGTACCTTAGTGGGATATGAATTTAACTACAATAACATAGAATGTGTATGTCTTACGATAGTCTTTGCTACTCAAAAACTTTGGCACTATATGCTTAATCACCAAATAATGTTGGCCACAAAGATTGATCCCCTCAATTATCTCCTAAGTAAAGCAGCATTAACAGGTCGATTGGCTAAATGGGTTATGATAATTAGTGAATATGACATCCAATATGTGGAGAGGAAGGCTATAAAAGGATGGGTGATTGTAGATCAGTTAGCGGATGCACCCACGAAGGAATACCATCCTTTAGTGGCATATTTTCTTGATGAATTTATCTTCAATGTTGACACTAGAACCGAATGGAAATTATACTTTGATGGGTCACATGCAAATAGTGGTTCAGTAGCATGTATCCTATTTGTTACACCTCAAGGCGATACTATTCCTAAATCATTCAGGATTGCTTTCCTTTGCACCAACAACATAGCAGAGTATGAAGCCTTAGTGACAGGATTACAAATGGCATCACAGTGGAAGATTAAAAGTCTACATGTTTTTGGCGATTCTCAACTAGTAGTCCAGCAAGTAAATGATGATTATGAGACTAAGGATGAGAAACTTTCCCCCTACAAGCACATGGCCGATAGTTTCAAGTAGTACTTTGATGACATTACCTTTCAACAAATACCATGTATTCAGAATAGGGTTGTAGATGCTATGGCAATCATCGGTTCCTTATTGGATATTCTGAGCAACATGCCTAAGTTTGAGTTTTTGGTTGAACAACTATTGGTCCCTACCTATGATGTCCCTGATACTACGATGGTGTATGATTTTTGGTCCTACTTCCCCTTGGTACAAATACATATATTACTATCTAAATGATCGAACCTTACCTCTAGACCTGTCAAACAACCAACACAAAACCTTTATCTATAAGTCAGCTAAATACACCATCATCGAAGGTACCCTGTATAGATGTACCTTAGATAATGCCCTAATGAGATGTATCAATGATGACGAAGCACAAACAACCTTGCGAGTGGTGCATGAGGGTATATGCAGATCCCATTATAGTGGTCCTACTTTAGCCCATAAGATTATGAGATTAGGTTATTATTGGCCTACAATGGAAAAAGAATCATATATCTTTGCAAAGAAATGTAGATAGTGTCAGATACACAGAGATTTGATAAGAGCACCAACACAGGAGCTTCGTTCGATTACATCACCATGGCCCTTTGCCCAATGGGGACTTGACCTCATAGGTAAGATACACCCTTCATCATCCAATGGCCATAAATTCATCATAACTGCCACCAAATACTTCACTAAATGGATTGAAGCTATTCCCATGACCTACATCACTAGCACACAAATATCCAAGTTTATCCTAAACTATATCATTTGTTGGTATGGTGTACCCCAATCCATTATCACAAACAATGGCCATCCTTTCAAAAACCAAGAAGTGCACCATTTATGTGAATAATTCCATATCAAACATCATTTTTCCACCTTGTATAACCCACAAGGTAATGGCCAATCTGAGGCATCTAATAAAACCATTGTCAGAATCCTAAAAGAGACTGTCAATGACGCTAGTCGTGATTGACACCTACAACTTAATCCTACCTTATGGTCTTACAACACAAGCATCTGTACTCCCATCGGCACCATTCCATACTCCTTAGTATTTGGATCTAAATCTATCTTACCTATTGAGGTTGAAATTCCTTCCCTGAGGGTATCCTTGAAAGGTCACATTGACGATCAGGAATACCATGTATCCAAATTACAAGAGTTAGAATTTTTGGATGAATGAAGACAAAAAGCACTAGACCATTTGTAAGCATATCAAAATCGTCTTCATTGTAGCTATAATAGGAATGTTCTAAATAGACACTTTGACACTGGTTGCCTGGTTTTAATGGAGAATCCCAAGAATCAAGTTGAATAAGAAAAGCCAGGTAAGTTTGAACCTAACTAGTTAGGGCCCTATATAGTCACAGAAGTTTTTGGATCAGGAGTGTATCAATTCTCTACCCCTGAAGGAGAACCAATTTTTTCAGCAATCAGTAGCCTTCATTTGAAGAGGTTCTATGCATAGCTTCTGAGAGTCTTTGTCTTAATCAAGAAAAATACAAAAAAAAATGGAAAAAACAAAAAAATGGTTAACTTGATGAAAACCTGGCAAACAGGCATCTTTGTAACACCAAAATTTTTGGAAAATCAACATAAATAGTAAAGAGAAATAATCCATCCAATAGTGAAAACCACTTCGGTGGCACTATGGATAAGTACCATGGTGAAAACTTGGAAAACAAGCACCATGTGTAGTCAAACTCACTCCTTCGTCTACCATCATTCCAATCAGACTTTTCACTGTCCCTCATAATAAATGGTTGTCTTATCCATTTCTTGGAACGATTGAAATCAAGTCCATTCTATCACATTCCCCACTCAATCTCGCATGTCTTATTCCCAATTGGGGGAAAATCCTTATTATGTGACATGTGGACCTTGTACATAGCATTTACACCATCTGAAAATGTCCTGAAAAAATTCAAAAAATTAGAAAAACCTCAAAAAGACAAATCAAAATCAAAATCAAAACATGTCAGAAAATCCCAAAAATAGAGTCAGGTCAGTCATGTTAAGTCAATCGTAGACATATTCGAACTACGTTGTCTCTATGACTAGACGTATGCAAGGCCATCAGTCGATGTACCCCCAAGGCATTAGGTCTGTCTGTCTAGGTTTCTTACATCTCACACACATAAAAATCATGACTCTTTGTACATTCGAAGTCATTGGTCATGTCAAACTATGAGGTCTTTGCATGTACAACGTAGGGAAGGCTAGCAATTGATGAGCCCTCGAGACCGCACTAGGTCAGTCCCATAGGGTTTATCACATTCATTATCACATATGTTCAGTCAGTTATGTTAGTAAAGTTTGGTCGAACTACGAGGTCTCTGCATGTACCATGTAGGCAAGGCTAATCAATGGATGAGCCCCCGAGGCCGCATTAGATCAATCCTTTAGGGTGTATCATCTCAAGTCATACACTATCCACACACACACTTTTAATCAGTTAAGGAATCAAAACAAGTCATGCATCAACAAGACAAACATCTCAAAGTCATCAAGTCAACATCAAACACATTGTCAAAATGATCAACTTATGTCTTAAGCAAGATATGTATTTATTGTCAATGGACACCATAAAAGTCTTATAGCCTCATGTAGCTTGTCACATCAACATCATCAGGCTCCAATGTCTTATACGAAACGCGTCTTTTTGAAACCGAGATTTGTCATGCCTTACATAGATAGTCATCAAGTCGAAACCAAACTCAATGTCTTATGCAGTATGTGCCATCCCTCACATCCTGCTATGTCCAACATCAAACAATCCCACAAGATCAAGTTTTGGTGAATACTTTTATTTGGATTTATGACTTTATATCTTATTCTGTTTTATCTTTCTATCGATTTGTGCATAAGTCAACTTACTAGCTTTCTCAAGGATGTCCCTTGAAGGATTTAGAGAAGCAAGGATGTCTCAGGACTCTTTTTCTTTGGCTGCTATCTATCAACTATCTTTTTAACTTTGGTTTTTGAGCCATGTTAGTAGTTTTCTCAAGGATGTCCTATCATGGATTTAGAGGAGAAATGACATTTCATGACCTGTATTTTATTTGTTTGTTGTTTATGGTTTGTCTGGACAAAAACGATTGGTGCAATCTTGCCCTTAGTTTGAGTTAAGACACTCCTTATCTATGACTGCCTATTTTTCGTAGATGGATGAGTTTGTACACTATGGTCTATCTTATATCATGGTGTGTACTATCCATTTGTGTCAATCCCTCCCAATGATGATAGAAATGCAAGCTTAGCATATAAGGAAAAATATCAAAGATCATATGTTTTTCAATCAACCCCCTTTGTTGTTTCTTACTAACATTCTGAAACCATCCATGCTAACATTTCTCTTTTTCGGCATAATGATAGAGTCATGTGACACAACAAAAACATTAGATAATCTGCATATGCATACATTCTATAAGAATTTCATACAGTTACATTGCTTTTCAAACATGTAGTAACATTGACATCTTCATTGCATATCTACGAAATCATGGCATAATAGGCATTCCATCATCATAAGATACATAATGTAAACATTGGATGTACATATCACCATCACATATAAATAAAATCATGTAGTACATTACATCCATCATAAATAGAGACATCATAACATCATAGACTACATAAACACATCATAATGTAGAAAACAAATCATTCATAACACATATACATACATCATCTAGAAAACATAATCATATAGAAAAAATGCATCATCATAAAATAGAACTGCATATCATGTAGAAGCCACCAAAAATCATATATATATATATATATATATATCACTCAAAATAATGTGTCACAGTACAATATCAGAATGTGTGAACCCCTAAACCTACAAATGCACAAGAACAACAAACAAGTCAATTTGTTAGATCAAATGGAAACAAGAATCAGAGATTCCCCATGAAATCCATCTATTAAAACTCAAACTAGGAAAATTAAGAGCACAATATAAAAAGCATGTAAATCCTAACTAAGCCAATAAACTTATGATCCCATGGGGGAATTGGTGCCAATTGAATGTTGAAATTGGCCCTTTCCCAACTCCTAAGTTGCAATGTGAATGGTTGTAGATTGATCAAATCTCCATGATGAGATTTGAGCATAACCTAGCTATGAAATCATAAAAATTATGAATGTGTGGAATGATGTGCACAAAATTAGCTCTCAATGTCAAGAGAGTAACTTTGCATAAAATTGTGGATGAATAATGAGGAGAGAAGCCTCCAGTTTATAGATTTAAAATTGGAAGAGAAGGCAAGATTTGAACAATGTGGGACTAAATTTCACCCAATGATTGAATGCCACTTGTCACCATGTGAATGGTTGATGGTTGTGCACATTTTGGCCAAAGTGCCAATAAATGCAATCAAGTGGAATTTGAATTTGAAGAAATGACATGTGAGAGGGAAAAAGGAATGAAATAAATGCCACTTGGCTCAATGCACAAGGACATGTAAGAGGAGTGAATGCTTTGTTGGATGTACAAGTCCACTTGGACTTTTTGAATTCAAATTGAGAGAATATTCCCTTTTGATGTCATGTGAGGGAAAATAGAGATTTAATAAATGAATTAAATCTATTTTCCTTACAATTTGCATTCTCTAGAGAATTTTAGTGAGAGGGATTGACTTAATCAAGGATTTGATTAATTTAATGAAGAATTAGATGATGTGACAATTTAGACTTAAATTTAGGAATTGATTTAAATCAAATTGAGAGGAGGGGTTTAATTAAATAAATGATTTGATTTATTTAACTAAGGGGGAACCTGTTAGATTAAATCAAATAAGGTTTAATTTATTTAATTTAATAAGAGGACTTTAGAGATTTTAATCAAATAAAATGATTTATTTAATTAAACAGAAATATAAGGTTAAATTAAATTAAATTGATTAATTTAATCAAAGGAGGTGAAAGACTTAATCAAATAAATAAATTATTTATTAAATTAAGAGACAAAATATGATGAAATGTTGCTAGTAATCAAGATCAAGTGTGCCAAAATGAAATTGTACATTTTTCGTGTCTACATTTTGCCCCTCTTTGAAGCAATGTACTTGTTTCATTGATTCAAAGAATAAACTGTTGTGATCAAAGTTCAAAATTTCTCAATTTTTTTAGATGCCCCAGTGCTACCCCAGCAGAAGGATTATGTTGGTATAATGTCCCCTCGAGAGATCGGACGAAAATTTTAATTTTTTGGATGATCTCGCGAAAAAAGAGAACAAGGTGCCTGATAGGCCAAAATATCCCGAAATGCTAAAAAAACATGTTGAAATGCCAGAAAAGATGTAAAATGGCCCTCGGTTGGACAAAAATGGGGTTGGGGGATCAAAACCCTAATTAGATGATCAAATTAGGTTAAAAACCCTAATTTTTAGGCTTAAATAGACCTTGAGGGGTCACTTTCAATGTATTTGCAATCTTAGTATTTAGGAAATTTCACACTTTTAGCTCTGAGTCTTGGTCAAAATGGTGAAATGACAACTTCCCAGGAATGTGTTGAAGAGAGTACAAGTGCACCAGGGGCTAGTCGGCCCAGGACCTGTGGTATGTACCCTCATCTAACTTTTAATTTTATCATTTTTCGTGCAATAAATAGGGTTCAAGTGTCATTAAAGTTGCATGGCGCTATATAGCGCCATTGAAAATGTTTTATCGATGTCGTGAGGTCCTATATTGGATCGCATATGCAAAGTACACCGCACGTTTCAGTTTTGGACATTAGAGTTTTGCTGGTCAAAGTCCGCCGTGTGTAAATATTCCACCGTGCGACGGAGTTAGGAAATTAGGGCTCGCCGAAAAGTGGACCGCATACGTGAATAGCATCATGCGGGCCAGTTTGGAACTATGGAAAATACAAACCCAACCGCCGCTTCACAATTTTCAACTTTCCCAAAATGCACCGCACCCGCAAAATATCGCCGCATTTGCTGTTTGGGTGCAAAAATTAGCATGGAATGCAAAAAACAAAAAATCCTTGACACGATGGCTTCCCTTGTGCAGGAGGAGCTTGATGTACTTCACTCATGGGAGCATAGATGGCCAGTGCTTAGTAGATTGCAGGGTATGCATGAGTTAGTTCAAGAGCACCTTAGTGCCCTTGGTCTTTGGTATGTTGTGTACGTCCCTCCTGTTCGGTCGCACTTAGGTATGATGATAGCCTTGGTCAAGTAGTGGCACAACAAGACTTCATCCTTCCACCTTCCTACCAGCAAGGCCACTATTACCCTTGAGGATGTTTGGCACATCCTTCGATTACCTATCCATGGGACCAAAGTTATCTATCATCCAAAAAGCCGACAGAGATGCTTTCTATGGGGTTATGGTGCTTGATGAGATTGAGTTTTCTGATGGGAAAATCGACTTAGAGAGATACCGCAATAGTGTTCTTTTTTATAGATTAATTATTACTGCTACCATCTCAGGCCTTGTGGTACCCGATTGACGGGGCCGATATTTTAGTCTAGGATGGGGATTGGCATGGGATCAAATGGTTCACCGCAGGGAGTGTTTTGTTTGGGGACCAGTGTTACTGGCAACCCTATACAAGGATCTTCATGAGTTTTCCTACCTAGACAACAGGTCACTCAGGGCTAGAGTTACCCTATTACACATCTGGGGATGGGAGCGAATCCCAGTGCTTTGCCTAGATGTCAGCCACGTTATCCTTAAGATAGATGATCCTGTTGTCTGGCGATATGCTGGGACAGAGATTCATTTCACCCATACTGGAATAGGTGGTCTAGCACACTGGTGTCGAGTTCTCGATGAGATGAGAGAGTTCATCTAGAGACCCTAGATGGGTATTGGCCCATGATACGATGATGTAGATCAACTATTTTATGTCAAACAAGATAGGTGGATGTAGGCTCGAGAGCATACCATGATAGAGCAGTATCTCCCAAACAAGGTAGCCAGGCAGTTTGGAGAGGTACAGGACTGGCCTGATGGCCAGTACATACTGATCTTTACCCGTAGGACTAGAGAGATAGCATGGGGCCTGCCCATTGCATCAACAGAGGCAGTATCCTCTTTTCTTTATTTAGTGGCCCATATGTGGCCATATGATTAGGGGTTGGTAGATGTAGGGGTCACTCCAACATACAGAGCATGGTTCAGGCCTCCCCTCAGATTAGCCGTTTTGGGCACAGCCATTCCACGATGCAGACCTAGGGGTCGGACAACTAGCAAAGGATGGGGCAGAAGAGGAGGTGGGCCACCTCCTCATCAGACACCTCCTAGGGATCCAACATAGCAGTCACCTGCCTGAGTAGGGGACCAGGATGGTTAGCCGTGGGTAGGTCCTTAGTAGCAGCTAGCAAGGCAGCCAGCCACACAGCCAGATCACAAAGATGCATTGATCCAACAACTGCAAGGTTAGATCTAGGTTCTCACAACAAAGAGAGATGAGGCTAGGTAGTAGGTTGCAGCGGTTATAGTTGAGAGAGACTAGGAATGATCCGAGAGGGATCAAGAGAATGGTCGGTGATGACAGCTAGAGACCATTGCCTCCTCCTCCCTAGGTCGATCAATTGATTTGTGGGCATACACAGAGGTTGTCAGGGAGGCCAAGTATTATCGACAACATTACAGGCAGGTATTGCCACTAGTAGGTAGAGTTCCTGACTTCTCCTAGCAGACAGGGATGCGGCTACCAAAGGATCACGGTGATAGGCAGTTGGGAGAGGATGAGGGGCATAGCCAGTAGGGCTAGCCCTTGATCACAGACAATCTATTCATTTTTGATTCATGGGTTGCATTATTGCCCCTTTTTGTACCATGTATTCCGGTGTACATTTGATCTGATTTGTATCATAATAGTGTATTTATTTGATGATATATATGAGATGATTCACCTTTTTATGAGATTTTTTGCAAATGTATGATATGCAGTCTAATTTTTATTATGATGCTATGAGATGTTCCTATTTCTTATGATGTATGATTTGAATGCATGCACTTCTTTTTATATCTTTTTCATGCATTTTAATGATGATCCTATTAATGTAATGTATGGTAATGATGGTGCTAATGGATGCAAATGGTAATGGATGGTAATCATTATGTATGATGTAATTCTTTCTTAAGATGCTTTGAATAAAAAATTTATATTATTCCCCATAGCTTAAGATAATGATATAATGCAATATGTTTTTTATGCTATTGATCATGTGGATGCAGAGTGTATGCATTGGCGATGTTTTGATTACTGTCATGATACCATGTTGTGTGGAAGGAAGATAGAATAATTTTAGAATTAGTGAGTTAGTTAGGATGATGATGATTTTTCTTTTTCAGGAGTTGGGATTTTCAAAGGGTCAATTAAGTTATGTTTGATAACACATAAGTATGATGCATCAAGGTATAAAGGACTAGGATGGCATTGTACCTAGTGTGGTGGACTTCAAATCGACAAATCAAATAGGAGTATTCTTGTTCACACTTAGCATATGTACTTCATTCAGGATGTATTTCATACACTCTAAACATCTCAGGCCAAAACATAGGAAAGCAAGACTTCCTATGTGGTCAACAGATATCTAAAACATCCTCTCCACACACCAAATAAAGCACCCATGACTAAGTTATTTTACAAGTGTATCCCACAAGCATAGTAGATAAAAGAGACAATGATATTTTCCCCATTCCTTTCTCTCTAAACCTATTTTGTTTAGGCATCATCGAGAGGTCCTTAGAATGAGCACAAAATAAGATAAGCGAATAAAAGACCAAATAAAGCAAACCAAACAAGCTAATCTTCTTCATACCGCTATCCAAGACTAACTACTATGGGGTACTTGATGCTTATGTCCATCGCAGGTAAGATTCATCTTAAGACATGTTGTGATCAGGGTTTTGGTGCGGCTGATTGGATGATAAGCTATTGATATTTCGACTTGGTTAACTTTCTTGCTTATTGACTTAGACTTTCAAGACTCTGACGATTAGGGTGTTCACTTTTGATCTTGCTAGACTTGCTTCTAATTGACTCACCAAAGGATGAAGATGATGATTGATTTATTAGGAATCAAATTCATGGGTGAAAGTGAGATGAAATGGATGCACCATTTTGGATTTTTCAGATATTTTGAGGCTATTTTTGGTATTTTGAAGATGTTTTACAAATGTTTTTGGTATTTTCGTGTTTTTAGGATGAATAGACTAACCAAAAGACCTATCTTAAGGGTCTCAGGAGCTGACCCATAGATTATCCTTGCCTACGTTATACACGTAGAGACCACGTAGTTCGATTGAAGACAGACTTGACTCAATGATGAGATAGATGGGAAAACAGATTGCCATTTTATTGCGACGGACGCCTAAGGACTAACCTAGGATGTCTCATGGGATGATCAAAGATCAACGTTTCCTGCATTCAATCTCAAAGACGACGTAGTTCAGAAAAGGTGGAAGACTGACAAGACTCAATGATAAATTTTTTTGAATATTTTCTAAAGTTTTGGACATGTTTTTGGATTTTTGATGAATTTTTTAGATGTTTTTGGATTTTCTAATTCATTTAGGATGGTCACAAAGATATACACAAGTCCAATCCGATGCAAGTTTAGGAATATGCCCCTAGTGTTAAGCGATCGACTACTTCGATAAAGGCAAGAAAAACTGGCCTTGGGAATATGATATGGGAATCAGCTCAGGCTATGGTATGGATGCGAGTGGATGGGTGGATGGATGAATGGAATGTGATGGAATGAGTGGGTGAGCTACGTAGATCCTGGTGGATGGGGAGTGCTTTATTTATGCTTGGTGCCTATTTTCTAGGTTTTCATCAAGGTACTTGTCCAAAGCGCCACTGAAGTGGTTGTTACTAGAGGATGATTTTTTTCTTTACTATTTTCAATCCTTTTTTTGATGTTTTGGATTTTTTGTTTTTTTTGTTTTTTTGTTGTCACCAAGACGCCTGTTTGCCAGGTTTTCATCAAGGTGACCATTTTTTTTAGGATCTTTTCTGATTGTTTTTATATTTTTGGTTTTATACCTTGTAAGTTATTAGGCATAAAATTTTTTTAGATGGGAGATGTTCAGAGGCTCCTGCAGAGGCTCACCTTCTGGTGTTGCTAATTGATATGATCCTGATTTATAGATGGCTATGATGATGAAAGGTCCTAGCTAGTGGAGCTCAATTTTCCTTTTCTCTCTGGATTCGGCACATTCTTTTGGTTCTCTTTCATCACAAGTTCGTCGACTTGGAAGGTGTGTTGCCTGATCTTCTTGTTGTAGCTTCGTTTCAGGAAATTTTGGTAGACCTATAGATGGTTGAGGGCATCCATGCACCATTCATCTAGCGATTCCATCTCATTCAGTCTTATGACCCTGTATTCCTCATCTCTGATGAGGTTTTGCAAAGATATTCTCAAGGATGGGAGCTTGATCTCAATTGGGAGTATGGCTTCTGATCCATAGACCAGGGAAAATGGGGTGGTGCCTGTTGGCATGCAGATGCTAGTGCGGTAGGCCCATAAGGTAGGATTTAGCTATAGGTGCCAATAATAACTAGATTCATTGACTTTTTTCTTAAGGATTTTCAGAATGGTTTTGTTGGTAGCTTCTACTTGGCCATTGCCTTGTGGGTAATATGGTGTGGAAAAGCGGTGTTGGATTTTGAATTTTTCACATGTGACGGACATCCTGATTCTTGAAAGGTGTCCCGTTATTAGAGATAATGGATTGGGGAACACCATATCAAAAAATGAGGTAGTTCAGGATGCACTTGGATATCTGCTTTCTAGTGATGTAGGTCATGGGAATTGCTTCGACCCACTTTGTGAAATACTCAATGGCGATGATAATAAACTTGTGGCCATTGGATGAGGTGGGTGAGATTTTACCTATGAGATCGAGCCCCCATTGTGAAAAGGGCCATGGTGTAACAATAGTGTGCAATTCTTGAGCTGGTGCGTGAATGAAGTCTCCATGTTGTTGGCACTGTAAACACTTTTTGGAAAAGTCATGTGCCTCTCTTTCCATTGTCGGCCAGTAGTACTCGGTTCTCAGCAACTTTTTAGCCAAGGTCATACCACTCGAGTGTGAATAGAAAATGCCATTATGTACCTCAATTAAAGAAGTCAGGGCCTCCTCAGGTTTCAAGTAACGTAATAGGGTTCCATTGATGCTTCTACAGAAGAGGGTTTCTCCTAGGATGAAAAATCGTAAGGACCTTTTGACAAAGGTTCGCTTGAGGTTCAGGATAATGTCGGCTAGGAGGACTCCTAATCTTAGATAGGTGTAGGTGTCATGGTACCAAAGATCACCAAGACCAATGAGTTTGCATGTATATTCTGACTTTGGTACCTCAAAAGTGGGTATGAGAAGCTTCTCTACCAGGAATTCATGTTTCGAGACATTGCAAGGGATATCTAGCAACGATCCAATCATTGCCATTGCATCAGTTGTTCTGTTGTTTTCCCAAGGTATCTACTCAAAGGTAATATCGATAAATGATTCCTTGAGGCTTTCTACCAACTTCTTATATGTTGTGATCTTATCATCCTTAGTTTGGTATTCACCGTTGACTTGGTTGATGATAAGTTGTCAATCTCCATAGACCTTTAATGCCATGATTTGCCACTGCACTGCAATCTTGAGACCTATGGTTAAAGCCTCGTACTCTGCAATTTTTTTGGTATAGGGGAATGCCAACTTATAATATCTTGGTATACAATCCCCATGGGGGGTGATGAAAAACACACCGGCTCCTAATCCATGTTGTGTGTGGGAACTGTCAAAGTATAGTTTTCAATGATCAGCTATACTGAGATTGAAAATGGACTCATTTGGAAATTCTGATACGAGTGGATTGTTTGCATAGATGGGAGCTTCTGTCAGTTGGTCCACAATGACTTGTCCTTTCATTTCCTTTCACTCCACATACTCAAAGTCATACTTTGACAATATCATTACCCATTTAGCCATCCTTCCTATGAGCATAGCTTTTGATAGTAGATATTTTAAGGGATTTATCTTGGCAATGAGCTTGGTTTTATGTGTCAACATGTAGTGTCAGAATTTCTGTGAAGCAAACACTACTTCTAGGCAAGCTTTCTCAATGAACATGTAATTCAACTCATGGGAAACCATTGTTCTACTAATGTAATAGATAGCCCTTTCTATTCCATTCTCATTGTGCTGAGCCAAAAGAGCACCCAAGGCTACTACTATTGCCAAGATATATAGGATCAATGGTTTCCCTATGATGGGTGGCATTAACATACGTGGAATAAGAATATATTCTTTGATTTTGTTGAATGCATGTTTACATTTTTCGTCCCATTTGAATGCTACTCCCTTGTGGAGTAGATGTGAATACGCAATCTTCTTGTCTGCTAGTTGCGCTATGAATCTTCAGATGGACTGGAGTCTGCCTTGTAATCCTCTGAGTTGTTTTAGTGTTCTTGGTGCTTCCATATCGAGAATTACTTTTACCTTTGTAGGATTTACTTCTATCCCTCTCATTGACACTATGTATCCCAACAGTTTTCCTGATTGCACTCGAAAGACACATTTCTTTGGGTTGATCTTGACTTTTTATTTTTCCAGTTTGTCAAAAATTGCACTTAGGATCACTATGTGGTCCTGCCTCTAATTTGATTTAGCCAATATGTCATCCACATAATCTTTGATAGTCTTGTGTATCATGTCATGGAAGATTAGTGTCATGGATCTCTGATATGTAGCCCCTGCATTTTTTAGCTTGAATGGCATCACATTCCAGCAGTAGGTGCCCTAAGGACATGTGAATGCTATTTTATATTGGTCTTCTTTTGTGATCATTATCTGATTGTACCCCAAGAAGCCATCCATCAGGGATAGCATCTCATGTCCAGCTATCATGTCCACTATCATGTCAATGTTGGGTAGTGGAAAATCATCCTTAGGACATGATTTGTTTAGGTATCTAAAATCTGTGCAGATGCAGATGCCCCCATTTGGTTTTGAGACTATACAAGGTTGGATATCCATTTTGGATAGTCAATCAGGAATATAAAGCCAACATCCAAGAGCTTTTGTAATTCTACCTTGACTAGCAAGGCTATCTGTGGATGCATTTTTCTTAACTTTTGTCTAGTCGGCTTCGCTCCAGGGTAAATAGCCAAATGATGAACCACCACTTCAAGATCCATACCTGGCATGTTAGCATAGGTCCATGAAAATTTTACCTTCCTTTCTTTCAGAAATGTTGCTAGTAGTTCTTGTTCCTTTTTTAGGAGAGACTCAACATAGAAAGTGATTTGTGGTTGTCTCCGTTCCCAAGTTAACACGGTTACACTACTTTGCCAGGACTGCTGATTTCTCTTGATGTAGAGTAGTAGGGGTAGATTGAATCGTTCATCCTCCAATGCCTCAAAGAGATTTTCACCACTGGATGCATCCTTTATTTTTACTATTTTGTGGTTAGAGAGTGCCACAGTGTGGTTTTAACTCAATAACTCTGAGCTTATTCTCAATATTTTTATTTTGTGACTGAAGGACTCAATCGTCTCCCCGTAATATTCTTGAGTGTCTAAAGTGATGTCGAAGCCTCGCTTATGATCCCCACATGGAACTATATCCCTTAGTCCCATGAATTCTGAGAGTGCCTCATCATTTTTGAATGAGTCTAGAATTGGCGGTCCTCGTTGGTCATAATCAATGAGTTGTTGGTATACTAAGGTGATTTTATGGGTTGATTGGTTTGACTCAATGGATCAGTCACTAATCATTAGTAGGGAGGAGTCCTCAAAGAGTGGAGGAAGGCCTGCTATGGTATCATCATCGTCACTACTATCGCAAACATTAGTGACGTAAAAAGTGAAGTTGTCGAGTGGGATACCTAGGCATACGGGTGGCCTAAGGGTAGTTGTCGATACCTGAGTATAGGACCTAACTGCCCTACTAGGAGTACCTTTGCCATGTATGGTTATACTCAAGGGTGTACATCAAAGGCCAAGGTTCTGTATTCTTCTTTCTACAATGATGGGCTCCAAGTGTCGATCATTGTTTCTTCCAAGGCTTTTGTTTCTATTGTAGCCCTTTATTGGCTTCATCCATAGGTAATGTGGGTGTGGGTTCTGCATCATGGTATATTATGCTTGAAATATCCTTCTAACCAAAACTTTCCCAACTTAGGTCTCCCCAATGGCAAAATCCAGAGGGGTCCTCCCTAAGAGTGTGGATGGGTGTTTTAGCTGGTTGAGGTTGCCCATGTGACCTAGGAGATTGTGGTAACTCTCAAACAAAAAATGCACTCTTCTTCATTCTATAGCCACCACATCCATTGTCCTGGATCATGTTTTTGATGTCAGATATATCAGGGATGGTGGGTGTCTCTATCGTAGAAGTGGAGACGAGGTTAACTGGGTTGATGTATGAAGTGGCTGGGCCTTCATGATTGTTTGGCACTTGGGGGATTTTATAAAACTTGGCTTCCAAGTTTTTGCAGTAGGCAAATGGTTCGGGATCCCCATGTATAGTAAGCTCTTCATTCTGGTACAAGAACTTTATGCATTTGTGGTATGTTGAGGCCACTTCTTTCATTTTGTGGATCCATAGATGTCCAAGGAGGATGTTATATGGTAATTCAAGGTCAAGGACTTGACATGTAGTCTCCATGGTTGCTAGTCCCACTTGGATGGGTATTTTGATAGTGCCCTGAGACACTCTTTCTTGGTCATCATATGCCCTTATTGTGATGCTCTTGTTCTTGTTAATGGAATCCTCGACAAATCCCAAGTTCTTTATAAGTTTGAGAGAGAAAATATTAAGGCCTACACCTCCATCCACCAGGACCCTTTTAACTTTCTTTTTGTGGAGAAACACTTGAAGGTGAAGTGTGCAGTTATGAGGTGGTTGCGAGGGGAAGTCTTGATCAGATAATGTTAGGAGATTCGGGGTAATTATATTTACAACCATAGCTTGAAACTGATCTATGTCAAGGGTGGCAAAGATGGTGGATGCTACTAATGCTTCATCAAGAATTTTCCTATGGGCAGCGGAAATTTTTAATAGCTCCATGATGGAGATTTGTGCAGGGGTTCTTTTTAGTAGTTCAATGACATTGTAGTCATAGGGAACAACTTTTATATTTAAAGTGGGGGTCTTAGATGGTGCCCCTACAATGGTGACCTTACCGCCACGTGTGGTGACTCCACAATCACTGTTGGCTCCCTTGACATTAATGACTATGACCATTTCATCGACACATGCCACTATTTCTTCATATACTAGGTTAGCACTAGCATATTTTTTCTTTCCTTTGTTATTCCCCTGATTTTTTCCTTGATTGTGGTTTGGCATCGGATTTGTGTATATTTTTAGATCTTGATTACCGGCTGGTTTCTTGACATTGATGATCTTGCCCTTGATGAGGTCTTCGATGATATTCTTTAGCCTCATGCAATTTGCGATAGTATTTCCTTTGATCTTGTGAAAGTCACAAAGGAGGTTTTCATTATACCATGGCAGTTTGGTCATGGGTTCCATGTATTGCTCAAAGTTGGACACTTTAATTAGGTTTTCCTTGACCAACTTCTTCTTTATGGACTCAATAGATTCCCCAAGAGCTGTGAACTTCTGCTTGGGAGGGTATTTTCCATGGGGAGGTGGTCCTCCTTGATTGCCCAAGTTATTGATTTGGTTGGTGGGAAGCAGTTGTTGTTGTGCTACTATCGTATTAGTTTGCTCATTATTGCGATTATGATTTTGTGGTTGGTGATGAGTTTGGATGTTTAGTTTGGGAGCATTTATGACCACTTTAGCATCAACCACGCTGTTGTTAATGATTTGTTTGTTCCTCAACCATGTTCAAGGTTTACATTATAATTGTTAGATGGGTAGTTATCTTGTGGTGGAGTAAGTATAGATGTGCCTCCTCACGCAGTAAGCGCTCTTTCAATGTTGAGCACCTTTGGGATCAATTGATCGTATGATGTGATGCATTGCATTTTTAGATAGAATGCCAAGTTTTCATCTAGATTAGATATGATCGTACAAACTTGTTGTTCTTCTAGCATGGTCCACTTGCTCTGATTGTCCTTGGATCACCATCTTTGCAAGAAGGATGCAAATAGCTCTCCTTTCCATTGTTTAAGCATTGATAGTTCTTCCAAACTAACGTCTGCACCCATGTTGAAAGAATAATTTTTAAGGAAAGCTTCCATGATTTCTTGAAATGTTTTAATGCCTGTGGGTAGACGAGAAAACCATTCCATGGTCAAACCAATCACACTTCAGGGGAAGAGTCACATTATATATGTGTCATCATATGCAACCTCCAAGCAATGCACCTGAAATTTCCTGACGTGGTTTTCAGGGTTACCCGTTCTATTATACTTATCGAATTTCGGGATCTCAAATCCCTTTGGGAACAGTACCATTGTGAGACTTCTATCAAATGGATAAGGGAACAAGTTTCTCGGTGTTCCTTTTGTTTTCCCTACTTGGAGGTCCAACACTTGCTGTGAAAGTAGTTTGATTTGCGTTGCAACATCGTTGTGTGTATCGGGAGGTGGGATGAATGTGTTTTGAGGTGTTTGGGGTGTTTGATTGGTGGGGGGGTACTGGTGGGAGTTTTCTACAAGCTCTGTTGTGTGTTCAAGGCCTACTGGTATGCCTAAATTTGTGTCAACAATGCTCATTGTTGATCTTGTTGCTGTTGTTCCAACAATGCTTATTGTTGGTCCATCTGTTGTTGTTCCCATAAAGGTTGTTGTTGCACCAATAAAGCTTATTATTGGTTGAGTTGTTGTTGCATCAACAAAGCTTGTTGTTGGTCGAGCTGCTATTGCACCAACAAATCTTGTTGTTGGTCGAGCTGCTATTGTGCCAACAAAGCTTGTTGTTTGGCTTGTTGTTGTGCTTGAAAGTCTTGCAAGGCTTCTTGGTATGCTTGCTGATGGATTGCTCGTAGTTGTTCTTAGTTGTGTTCTTGCGCCTATTGTTGGGATTGAGCTTGATCTTATGCTTGTTGGGCGGCTTGAGTGGCTTGCGCAGCTTGTGTGGCTTGTTGGGTTTGTGCAGCTTATGCAACTTGTTGGGCAGCTAGTTGTTTTTGTTTGAGTACCCTTTGTTGATTGGATTTTTGGATTATTTGGATCAAGATGGTGAATGAATTTATCACGTTAGCTTTTGGTGGGATAGGTGATGGATTGGGAATGATGCCAACCATTGTGATGAGTGAAAGGATTGTGTTGGTGGTTGGGATTTGGGTTGTGGGTGGTGTGCTTGAGATGCTCGGTCCTTGAGAAGGTATGTTTTGAGATATTTGAGGACCGACTGATGTATTGACTATGGTGGCTTGAATGGTTGCCACTTGTTCTTGTGATGTTGCCTAGAAAAAGAGAGGATTCGATGTGATGTTCGGATTGCCCAGATTTGAGAAACTATTGATGGGCAGGGGGGGAAAACCCAATCCAAGAGGTGATGTGGATGCCAATGGAAGTGGAGGAAGAGATGATATGCTACCTTGGAAGGAAAATGGGTCGGTGACTCCTGTTCTCCCAAACAAACCACCTTGTCCTTATGGTAGAGAAGTTTGTGTGTTTGACTGATTGGCCAATGTAGCATGAAATGAGGATGAATCAGTGGGATTATGGAAGGTGAGTGGGATGTATGGGTGTGATGGATTCATCGGGATGGAGTTTTCTAGTGTTGTGTTGACACGTACCTCTTTGTTGTTTATAAGGTGATGCTTTTGTAACTCACAAAACATAGCACTTCCTTTGTTCACAATTGGGGAGGTTGGTGTGATTACCAATGTGGTTTGAGGCATTTCTTGGGTGATATTCAGAGTTGACATGGGGGATGTTTTTGTAAGAGGCATGTGGACACTAGTGCCTACATCAAGGTTATAAGGGAACGAGACCCCTCCTTCCATTAATGTGCACAAGTATTTAAACATGGTGCTGACAATTTTATGATTCTCCGGATTTTGAACCATTTCTACCATTTCTAATTGTGTCATTCCCAAGTCTTCATTTGTCATGTCCTCTTCATAGATTTCCTCTTGAGGATTTTGTGATGGCAGAGAAGAGCAACTTGGGGGATTGCTCAATCCGACAAGGTTTGTTTCGGTGGTTACCTGACTCATGTCACTAGAAGATGATATTTCGGTCATGTTTTCCATGTTCTTCTTGAATTGAGATCTTGTTTGGACCATAAAAAAAGGGATTGTTTGATCTTAATCTTTTAGGCCCGAAAGAGAAGAACTAGGGAAGCCAAAGGATTAAAGGGGGTGGTGATTATGATGAGATAAATGGATGAAGTGAAAGAGTGAAACTTTTGAAGAACTTTTGAGGGGTAATGCTAAAATTTAGGGCTTAGATTGATTGTGATGGTTTGACTAGGTGTATCAAGTAAAACAAGATTGGTAGTGAAGTTGTAAACCCTAGGAAGTTGTATTATCATAGGGGAAAAGTTGCACAAGAGAATGGATTGGCTAAGTGTGTTAAGCCAACCAATGTGATCATGAACTATTAAAACCTCAGGAATTTGCGTTATCCTAGAGGAAAATTTGTTCAAGAGATTTGACAACTTGGCTTAGGTGTGTTAAGCCAAGATAGAGTGATGCTGATTTAGCCTTTAAGTTTAGCATGGGTGATTTTTCTAAAGTTCTCAAAAATTTTGTTGATGGGATGAAAATTTGGTTGATGGAGATACAAATGAGGATGGTAATTTTGATCCTTATATTTGAACCTAGACACAACTCTTTTTACAGAACCTCGGTGTTTGAACAACATGCTAGACTTCCTATGAGAGGAAAGCAAACCTTTCAAAAAGCTCAGGATTCTATTGATAATAGAATGCATACAAAGTTGGGTTGTTTCTTGAAGCCTTCTTATACAAGTTGTACACTAATCTTTCTTTGACTTCAAGAAGCATTTCAAGACGTTGTTCATGGGATTTTAGACTTATCCTTTTGAACCTTGGTTTCGAGATTTTGACCTTTTGGGAAATCATTTGAAACAACACATGTGAGGTCCCATTTGTCTTTTATCTTGCCTTACTGAATTCTTTTTACCAAAAACACTTGCTTGATTATGTTTCAAACTGTATGTCTAATGTCCCACTTTTTTTTCATCCCACAAGATCCATTATGTGGAAATCAAGGAAAATTAGGGCAAAAGTTTCCTAGATTTAACCTTAGTTCAAAAACAAATGATGATAAAATCCAAGCACTTAGAAACCTCTAAGGATATGATCCCTAGTGAAAGAAAGAGTACTTAAATTTGTCAAAGGTATTTGTTTCCTCCGAGGGGTTTGAAATTTGGAGCTCTTTGTGAATGTTTGTTTTTCAATTGTTTTGAGGACCATGCAATGTATTTTTCATTTCCAAGCACATGTACAAACCTAGGATGATGAGACAATATTTTGTGTAGATGACTAGATGCTTGACCACACTAGCTCCCCTCCACAGAACACACTTCTCAGGTCATCCAAGCATCAGTACCAATGAATCTCCCATGGCATACCTTTCATCTCTACAACACATGGGGCGGCTTCAAAGGACATGACCTTTTGCACCAACAAAATAGATAAGGAATTGGCCTTTCTAAACAAGGGTTTTAATTCGGTCATTCTGTTCATGGAGGATAACCCATGCAGCGAGAGACCATTTCTTCCCTTCTCATCGAATCAAACCACATGATACTGGCTTTTGTTCCAGTACCCACTTTTATATCCCGGTCGAAAATACACTTGTCCTTAGTGTGTTACAGGTTGGGTCGTTCCCTTGGGTGATTAATTTTTCCCACAAGGTATGCCCGCTAAGATAAACAAAAGCAAGTAAAATTATTCGTAGTTTGATCAACCTTTATTTAGAAACAAAAGGAGAGCACACACAATAAGCCTACTCACACTCACAAAGTGTTTTGTTCAATTTTAAACCCAAAAAATTAAGTGTGGAGGTAATACTTTCGACAACTTAATGTAAGAAAACAAAAAGACTTTTGATTCTCAAGATCGCCGTGAGGCGCGAGAGAAGAGCATACGCCTTTTATATGATATTACTTTGTTAAAAGGATTACGACACATCAAAAACACATGTTCATTTTAATCCTCAAAGCAAGGAATGAGTTCTTTTTAAAGCACCAACTTTGAAGAGTGAGAGTTTCCTTGTTCAATTTTTAAACCTTTAAAAAAAATCTAGTGGATTGTTTCTAGGTTCTTTTTAGCCTTTCAAAAACTTTGGAAAAGAGAAATTTGTTTGTTCTTTTTAAACCCAAAATAAATTTAGTGTTTCTAAGGCATGAAAGTAAACAAATTCCTTTTTAAAAAATAGAATTTAAAATCCTTAAAAGTGTTGAACAACACTTTAGTATTTAAAAACACTTTGTGCATAATGAACATGATGCCATGATGAACCTTCTACCTTTATTTTCTCTGTGCTCCAACCTGCAAAATGACAGAAACAAGTCAGTACAAAAACAACAAACAGGTCAAAATCTAGAAAATTCAAAAATCAAAAAGCACATGTTAAAATTTAAAACCTAATTGTTTTTCGTGGCAGAGTTAGCGGTTGCGGTGTAGTATGGAGTAGTGGTGGTGCTATATAGCATTGCGCATTTGATTGGGTGTGGCGCTATACAAAAATAGAGACTATGGGTGTGATGCAATTTAGCAGGTGCCGTAGTTTGTAAATGGAAAAGTTTGGGAAATTTTGAAATTCAGAGGTGGGAAAAAGGTGTGGTCCATTATAGTGTCACGGTTTAGAATGGGTGTAGTGCAATACAATGCCGCCTCTGTGTAAGTAGTGCAATACAGAGCCACATGAACTATCCATGGCGTAGTTTCCTGTGTGTAGACAAAAAACATTAAAATCATGGAATTTTAATTTGAAGAAATGACATGTGAGAGGGAAAAAGGAATGAAATAAATGCCACTTGGCTCAATCCACAAGGACATGTAAGAGGAGTGAATGCTTTGTTGGATGTACAAGTCCACTTGGACTTTTTGAATTCAAATTGAGAGAATATTCCCTTTTGATGCCATGTGAGGGAAAATAAAGATTTAATAAATGAATTAAATCTATTTTCCTATACAAGTTACATTCTCTAGAGAATTTTAGTGAGAGGGATTGACTTAATCAAGGATTTGATTAATTTAATGAAAAATTAGATGATGTGGCAATTTAGACTTAAATTTATGAATTAATTTAAATCAAATTGAGAGGAGGGGTTTAATTAAATAAATGATTTGATTTATTTAACTAAGGAGGAACCTGTTAGATTAAATCAAATAAGGTTTAATTTATTTAATTTAATAAGAGGACTTTAGAGATTTTAATCAAATAAAATGATTTATTTAATTAAACAAAAATATAAGGTTAAATTAAATTAAATTGATTAATTTAATCAAAGGAGGTGAAAGACTTAATCAAATAAATAAATGATTTATTAAATCAAGAGACATAATATGATGAAATGTTGAGAGTATGATTTAGGAAGAAATGTTGTTAGTAATCAGGATCAAGTGTGCCAAAATGAAATTGTACATTACCCATGTCTACAGAATGAATCCATAGATAAAAATGAGCTCCCAAGCTCTCTGATCAAAATATAGTGTCCACAAATATAAAGTGTCAACATGTCCCACTACCGCTACTCTCACATGGTGAAGGTGGAGGAAACTTCCTTAGAAGTACTCTCTATGAGGTGGAAGGCCTATCATACGAACCTGTCCTCAGTGGTCCTACCACACCCTCTATACTTTGTGTCCTAGTCTGACTCCTGCTCTGTGATCTGTGACTCTGAACCTCTTAAAAGCTAGGAGCTCATCTCTCTGCTGGCACCACTAACTCATACATATCTCTATAATATGAAGCTCTCTCTACTGATCTGACTAGCTCCCATGCCAACCCATTAGATGGAGTACCACTACAAAGGTGTCTAACCTCTTTGAACTACTGCTCTATCTCCTATCTTTGGGCTACTGCCTGGCCCCTCTCCATAAGAGTAGTATCTCTCTCCATAAAAGAATTATCTCTCTTTGTAAAAGCATTGTCTCTCTCTATTCGCAAGGCATACAACTCTGATGTAACCACTCTCAGCCTCTCCTCCAATGCCTCCCTATCACTGTCCCTAGGAGCCTCATCATCCTATCGTCCCTCTACAATCTGATCTTGGAGCTCTCTCTCCTACTCCTCCATGGGTGCCTCCTCCTCAACATTATCCTCCCCATAACCTGCCAGAATACCAAGAGGATCAATATCCATAGAAGCCTCCTCCTCCTCTAATATCTACCTCTACTGCCTCCTCGACAACATGCTCATCTCCAACCTATGCCTCTGCTCCACCTTTGAGGTCTAACATTAGTACATCCTCGGCCTCTACCTCTCAAATAGGTGATAGTCCACCTACTCGACCACCTCTCTGACCTCTCCATCCATGCCTACCACCACCTCTGCCATCATCACCACCACCCCTACCACCACCTCTACCTCTGCACCACCCTCTTGGCATTGTACCTCATCTCTCTACTGGTGTCACTTGGTCTGGATTTGTATAAGGAACAAGACGATGCTCTGCCCACCATGTGTCATAAGCAGCTATCATCCTTGGATCTACTGCTCCACCTCTCCATCCCCACTATAAAGGTTGTAATGCCTGAATTTTTGCCTCTGCAGTAGCCACTAGTATCATAGGCCCCCAATGTGGAACCTCTCTAGAAGATCGAGAAAACTCTACTCTACCTCTAGGCTCATCTTGAACCTCCCCAAACTATCTCAAAATCTAATCAAGCAAGGGTCTCTCAATAATGTGTACACTCAAAACAGTCCTACCAATCAAATACTATGTCTGCCTATAGTAGGTCAAATGCCCATCCTCATCTGACCATCTCTCACAATCCATGTATGACCTCCATGTGAACTGAGCCAATGTATCCAGTGCATGTCTCCAATAACTTGTGTCTCTGACATGACTCTGAGTAATGTTTCCCGTATACTAGAAAACATAAGGAGATCTAGCCTCTCACTCTGTAGTAATAGGAGGAAAAAATATGGAAATACGCTCCCATGCCCAAACCATGAGAAGAGTAGTACCACAGCTCGTAGACTGTGCGTCTCTATACACTATATCATATAGATGGAAATACAACATGCCTAATAAACATGGACCCGAGGCATACACAACCTCTGTCTCTAACATCCTGACAAGCATCTCTCCCCACCCGATAGGAAATCCATGACCCCACTGGTCATGAAGAACTATCCCTCCAATCAATGTACATAAAATACAATCTATATGCTCATACCTATTTGCTAAAACCTATCATCTAATCTCATAGTGCTCTATCCCTAAGCTCTTAATGTCATCATACACATAGAATCTAGTGAGCTCACTAAATCCATGCTTGGTATCATACATAACCCACTCTCCTCTAATAGGTAGTCTCAGAATCATGTAAACATCCTCTAATTTAACCGTTGCCTCCCCAGTCGGCAAATGGAACGATGAAGTCTCCAAATGCCATTGCTCACACAAAGCGATAAACATACCTCTATTTGCCCGAATAGTGGGCATAGTCAACACATGATGAAGTCTAAGTCTCCAAATTAATTGTTTTTCTGCACTAACCAATCGAGCTCTTAGCTCGAAAGTATTGGGCCATGTCTCTCGGGTATAAATGGGATCTAAAATAACCTGTATAGTGCATTTCAACCATGATGTCAAATGTCAATTTTTAAAAAAAATTTACCAACCAAATGCGGTTCATAAATTCACATGCAGTGCTATTTTCCACATGCATTGCACAAAAAAGCATTTGCGTCGATTATCTCAAATGCATTGCCAAATCACTCAAATTCACAACCAAGCAAATGCGATTCAAAAATTTCAAATGCGGTGTAATTCATTATGCCTACCTATAATCATATGTGTTTCATTATATCACTTATGTTTCATTATCCTACATGCGCCTATCTAAAACATAAATGTAGTGCAACATGACATATGCAGTGCACTAAAATACATTTGCATTCAATGCCTAAATGACCTAAATGAGCTTAGACGTCTTCTTGCAAATGCGTCATTCTGCAAGTAGATGCGTTGCACATGAACACATATGCGTCGAACTCGAAAGACCTCATGTGTAAAATAATTTTTAAGTGCCTAAAACTACATGTAAAATGCATATTCAAGAGCTCGTTTTAGGGTACATACCGAGGGTCCTGGTTCGGCTAGCCATCTGAATATCCAGATTTGATATTCGCATTGCTAGCATAGGGATCTGGAGACATCTTCGTCCAATACTCAGAGAAAATTTCTCAATTCTTCAACTCTTTCAGGTGCAAATGAATTGGTTTTCAACCCAATTTCTATTTATACCTAGGGTTTGGGTGGCATTTCTTCTGACCTTGTCTATTGGCCACTTAACCTTCCAACTTCTATTGACCCGTACAAATCCCTAACACTTCTAAATTCAATTCCGTCAACTCCATAGCATTTTTGACTATCAAATTGACTTATCAGGAATATTTCTTGATTTTTTTGAAATTTAAAAAAAAAAATCAATTTTCCCGAGGGGGCATACCCTAACTTGTTTCATATTGGGGCACAATCGGGGCATATTTTCTTTGACACAATGCCGAAACAACATTGTATCAAAGGGCAAACTGTAGACACCGAAAATTGGTCTAGGCCTACGAGTACCACTTTCAACATAATTTTCTAATGTCCATGGTCATGATTAAATAATGTTTATTATTTAATTACCTTTCTAAACACATATTTCCTCTATTAATTAAATAACCTTTTAATTATTTAATTAATTCATTATGACCTTTATTCAACTTGATTAATTAAATAAATCATATTTATTTAATTATGTTGCTAACTAATTAATTCTCTTTCTTAATTAAATAATTTATTATTTAATTACCCCTTTTTCATATTTCAACTATAATTAAATATTTATTATTTAATTATTCAATTAATCCTTGTCAACAGTCCATTAAATAAATTACATTATTTATTTAATTAATTCATTTCAATTTTTGAATGTTGAATTAAATTAACATTTAATTCATATTTAATTGTTTATGTCACATCCTTCTATCACCTAGTTATCTCCAGATTTGATATATGATCATCTCTGCGAGGAGACTCTTTGTCACAACCAGTCAGTTAACTAGTTCTAACTCATATGCATGAATGTGTTTATTAATTAAATATTTTTATTTAATTAATTAATTCATGTGTGCATTCGAATGGATTATTCTTCGACTTCTAACTTTGTTTTTTTCATTCAAAGTCTATTTCTTCTATTTTTGAAGACTCTCAACTAAAGATTAAATTGTTTATTTAATCTTGAACTCTTGTTCTTTCTATTTTTGAACAGTCTTGACATGAGATTAAATTATTGTTCTAATTTAATCTTTATCTTGTAGAATTTCCTAACTCACGTTCTAATTGACACATAACTCACATCGCATGGAATTCATCAATCTCGATCATTGATCTCTCTTTTGAATTTGAGCCGATTGTTTGAAAACCAAAAATCTATAAATTGACTTGTCATTATCATTATTCCTCCTGAAATCAATAATTTTGAGAAGAACATATTGTCTTCAATATTTTGCTGAGACAATACATCTAGGTTATGCTTGCATCAATACTGAAAATCTGAGGGCAAGAATATTGATACATAAAAATGGAGAAGGAAAATCAAGATAATTTGAAGAAGTGGAAGCATATTCAGTGAGACTATTCTAGTTATAGTTTTAATTGTTTTGTTCATTTTTACTCATTCTTATTTGTTTGATTTAGATTAATATTTGTTAGATTAGATTTAACCATCCATCTATGTAGATTTCCCATTTAATTCTAGGTGTACAGGAACTATGATTATTGCTAGAAAGATGATAGATGGAAATTTTTATCAGCTCAAGGGTGTTGATCGTCATTGTTTTATGACCTAGATTAATGAAATATGGCTATGGCACAAGAGGATGTGTCACATCAATTTTCATAATTTGGGTAGGATCAGTTCAATTCAAGCAGTGAGATATTTTATAAGGATTACAAAGCTTATCAATGTTGTTCACAAGAAATGTCAGATTGGAAAGCAAACAAGAAGTTTCAAGGGTAAAGAACAATATTCTATCAGATTATTGGAATTGGTGCATATAAACCTTTGTGTTCCTACAAGAGTCAGAAGTCTATAAGGAGACAAGTATTTCATGCTTTTGATTGATGATTATTTTATAATGACATGGGTTAGTTTTTCTATAGAAAAATATGAAGCCCTAGATATATTCAAAGCATTTAAAGTTATGGTTGAGAATTAAATGAATTTGAGGATAAAATATTTGAGGTTTGAAAGAGGTGAAGAATTCACATCCAATGAATTTAACATGTTTTGTGAGAATCATGGCATAAAGAGGCATTTGTCTACCCCTAGAACTCATCAGAAAAATGGAGTGGTTGAAAGGAAAAACAAGACTGTTCAAGAAGTTGTAAGGACTGTGATGAAATATTCACTAAGGCCCTTCCTAATGATAATTTTGAGTATCTCTGGGAGTATTTGGGGGTTATTTCCCCTCCTTTAAACTAGATGTATAAGGAGTTGTGTCAGTTTAGTGGATCTCATGATCAATATTTTATTCTAGATGGATGTTGGTGGCTACCTCTCAAGGGTAGTACATAGTGGTATTGTAGATTGTTGCAGATTGGTGTGTGCTCCTAAGGGGGAGTATTCAATGCAGTAATGGAAAAGAGTATTCAGAGTAGTAATGGAAAAGAGTATTCAGAACAATTGAAAGTAGGTTGTGCAATGTCAAACGGGAGAATAAAGCAAAAAAATTTATCCTTTGTCATTGATGCCAAAGAGGGAAAGTGAAGAATGTGAAAAATAAAAATTTGAAAGAGGGAAAGAGAGAATCATGTGAAAAAGTGCAAGGTATTAGGGGGAGAAGGTGTGTAGGTTGTCTAATCATTAAAAAAAGGAGAGTTCTCTTTGATGGTTTTTCACATCCTGTGTTACCATCAATAACAAAGGGGGAGATTGTTGCAAGTATGTGTAGATTGGTTTTTTCATTGATTTCAATAAAAATTTTGTTTTCATTGGTGTCAACTGGATGATGGAAGAGGTGTTAATTGAATTGTTTGGGTGTGCATGTATAGCTGAGATGTTGAGGAAGTGTTATGAGTAAATGGAGCTATCTTTATGATGAAGATTTTGAAGATGATGTGAGATGCTAAGATAAGCTTGGAATGGTGTCTTTGGTGCTTGTTTTCTAGGTGCTTTTGAGAAAATTTGAAAAAAAGTGGAAATAGTGTGTTGAAGGTGTGTTTAGTGGTTTAGAATGTGCTCCAAGATGTGCTTCATGTTTCTTTTGTGCTGATGTTATGAATATGTGGTTTAGATATGTTGGTGAGAGATGTTCAGAGATGTTATATTCAAGATATGGTATGTTGGATCATTGTATAGTAGAGATTGTGTTCACCAATGTGTGAACTGTACATTATAGAGGTGTTTGGGAGAAATGTTTTGGCTTCATTTTTCTTCTCAATTATGCTTCAGTTCTTGAAATTATAAAGGAATTTTTATGGTGTTGGTAGTTTACCTTAGTCAAGAGGATTTGAGGTTTTATGATTCAAAAGATAAGTTTTCAAGGAATAGTGTGTGGCAGAGTTGTTTGAGTGTACAAATCCTATACATTCTTTAGGTGGAAGTTGTTGTGAAGGATTTTGATGGATTTCAGGGTGTTGGAGGAATGTTCTAGATCATGTTGAAGTATGGTGTGTGGTTCGCAAGTTGTCTTGAGATTGATGAACCGTGTAATTAATTGATTAATGGTGTCTGCACAGGTAATGTCAAACTTGGTGTTTACACCACATGAGAAGGATGAATATTGTTTGTGGTAGCATGTGGCTAAGTGGTTTTTTCGATTTGGGTCCCAATTAAGTTTTTATTTGGTTCACATTCACTTCTATCCACCATGGAAGTGTTTTGGCATCAGCCTAATTTAAATTTTCATGTTTGAGGTGCATTTTTTACCTTAGAGAGGGTTTCAAGGTTGAGGAAGTATAAGTATGAGTTGAATTGATGAAGGAGGTTAAGATAGATGAGTGTGTGAATTGTATGATGTGAGTGATGTGAAATTGAGTAGAGCAGTGCAAAATTTCAAATGTTGGATTACGAGATGTAGTGAGAAGAAGGTGTCTACAATCATTCAAATAGATGGCAAAGGTGTTGGAGCTATTATGGAGGAATCTATATTGCATTGAGATTATGTTCTCTATCTTATTTTTTTACTCTAGTAGTGAGCCTTGGTTGTGAGTCTTTTTGGAGAGTGTGAACTATTTTGGAAGTGATCCTTTGTATTAGTTTTTCTATTACTTATATTGTGAGCTAATCCCCATCGTGGTTTTTCCCTCCTTAGGTTTTCCATGTAAATTTGGCATTGTCTTGTGTATTGGTGTTGAGTTGTTTAAGTTTATGTTATCTTCTCTTTATGTTAATTCATCATAATAGATTAAGGGTTTAATGAATGTATTTGGATTTGAATGTTAATGAGGGTTCTGATATTTTGATAAGATACAATTAATTCACCCCCTCTCAGTGATCTTTTTCATTCAACAATGCTTGTACCATCATAAATTATCACCTTTGACAATTTCACACTATGTTTTGTCCCCCCTAAATTATTGAGGCTAATTGGGTCCCTATTTTCCTAAATTATGCATTATATAGTCCATTTGTACAATTTTTTGAGAAATTGCAAGCATTGAACAAATGCATCCAATTGATATTTTTCCCTCAACACTTAATGTCCTAGAAAATAAGGTCAAGACCCATATGCCCTTGGGTGTATGGGTCCCCCTATTTTTCTAGGGATCAATTTTGAATATGTTGGTGTTAGCATTTTAACATTTGAAATTCAACTTGAAATTGTCATCTATCGGGATTTAATTTTTGAGAAATTAGAGAAATTCCTATATACCTATTTATTACATCATTTGAAATATAAGTAAAATTATCAAGCAATAATTGAACATTGAGAGCACTATCAAGCACGTCAAGAGAAACATTTGAGAGATTTATTGTAGCAATTCATGATCCTAACATCATGTCAAATATTATGTGAGTTCATGTGTGTTTATGTTATCATTGTTTGTGAAGGCTACCCCTTGTTGTAGGTCTCCAAGCAATTCAAGAAAGCAAGGTCCAAGACCTTGAAGTGATATCCATGACTTTAGTCCTTCAAGGAAGCCATTGAAGGGTGGTGATATGCAACACTTTGTGATTTAATTATTCCTTCCTATCATTTATCCTCTTCATCATTGGCATTACCATTGTGGAAGTGGAAACACTAACACGAGGTTTGACTAAGGGAAACCCCTAAATGGAGCAACCCTTTCCTTATATTTGAATGTGCAGGTTTCAAGCTTAAGAGGATTAAAATAAGTTTGAAGATAATTTTTTCATTGTTTCAATTGAATCCCTACACCTTGTCAACTCGTGAAACCTTTCCTACAAAATTATCCAATAGTGATTTGACAACTTTGTAAAGGGAAGCAGAGGTCTAAGATCTAACATCAAAGGACAAGAAAAACAAATTAGGAGGTTCATACAAAGACTCAGATGCACTAGGGAAATTTTTTCCTCCTATTTAGACTGAAATCAAATTTTCTAGGCAGGTACACACTCCTCTACACTGCCTAGATCTGCTTGCAAAATTCACTATTTCAATTTAACAATTGTTAGATTCTTGTAATTTTAATATTAGGGAAAATAGTCTAATTAGGTTGATCGTAGTAAATCAATTCCAATTCATTTAAATCCTTAATAGGATGGAGATATAGGTCTTATTATCTCACTTTAATGGTTGAAAGTCAATCCATACACCTTGTTGATCTCCATCTTAATGAAACCCTAGATAAATGCCTTGAATCCTATTGTTCTAAGAATCTAAGCTTTAAGATCACCTTTTTCTGTGTTTTTACACTATTGAACATCCAGATTACTGAGAGGGGGGTAAATCAGTATTCCCTAAAATAATTCTATTAAAATCCATCAAACCATTATCACAAATTTGACTGAATCAACAAGAGAGAACATAGAAACAAATCAATGCAACCACACACACGAGCAACAGAATTTTTACATCGAAAAACCAAAAACCAAAAAACCACGATGAGGGTTAACTCACAATATATTACATGGCTCACTTCCAAGATTCATTGTCCTTTAAAAAGGCTCACAACCTAAATACAAAGGATGGCTAACCCCCAAGATACAAAGATTGTGGCTCACTGCCAAAAGTATGAATTGATAGAATACACCTTCAGTGTGTAGAGTTTAGCTCCAAGGAAGCTTTTAAACATGAAGTATTGCCTCTCATAGTAGTCGATAAAAATAAAATTGATCCTCAACTAATAAATGATTAGGCTCGGATATTCACATACCCCTTAATCCTTTTTGCACCTTTATTCCACTCACACATCCACACCCCTTATTTTATCTTCAAAGCATCTTATATATATACAAGTATATTTCATTCATCAATTAGGTCGACCTAATTAGATAAAAATAATAATCAAAACACTCTTTTCGATACCATAATTGATTTAAAACATTTTATCCATGTAGTGCATTATACCAAGCTGGCTAACATCCATAAATCATAACTAGTCTCCTTAGTGAATTGCATACGTTAGGTCGGCCAAGACTAGAAAATAATTCATAGAAAGGAGAGAAGTTAACACCTGTCCTAACTCGACAATGCTTCTATTTCCTATCCAGGCCAACAATGCTTCTATATCCTTTCTCACAACAATAACGAGTTGAGGATGGCCAGTTGAACTAGTTGAAGGAGTGAATGAAGGGGACCTAACTAATTACCTTCCGGTTGATTGAACCTTCCTTCCAGAGCTTCCCACACGTAGGGGGTCCCATCCTTGTATAGGGGGTGCCACTATAGCTTCACTCACCGCCCCTATCCACCCCCCCTTTCTACCCGACACTATAGCTATAATTCTCGCTAGAATTCCCTAGAATCCCTCCACACCCGAGATGAGAAAGGGAATTCTAGCGATAATTCCCTAGAGTCTCTAGAATCCCTCCACACCTGGGATGACTATAGGGGCTATAACTAAAATATGGTAAGGGGGGTGGGAGGAGCTCTCCCTCGACCTCCTAGATAGAGAGCTTTATGCCCCCCTAAGGAGATAGATGGGGGTAGCCTGCCCCTACCCCACTCACCCCCTTACCCAAGGCCCCAACCCCATCGACCTTTGGAGAGCATGGGTGGTGGGGTTGGGGGCCTTGGGTAGGTAGGGGCCACCTTCAACTACACCTTCCTTCTATACTACCCAAACCCCCCACTATTCTATTAGGGCTAGCAAGGGAGTTCATCAGGGTGGGGGGGGAATTATAGCTCTGGTGCACTTATTCGATTGATTGATAGCATTTCCCGTCTATTCACTCACTCAGAAGACCTCACCTATTATTCAAAGTCACTATGTTCTATTTTTTCCCAAGGACTAGCGAAATCGAAATAGTGGGATTCTTGGGTCATCTCAATTGGTTCAGAAACCACACATTTTTTCGGATCATCAAAGCAAATACCTTCTAGATCTGAGATCACATCAATTTCTCAACACACTACCATCATAGAGACTACCATTAAAACCACAGTATTAGAATGTTCTCCTTAAGAAAATGTGGAGTCTCCCACATTGATATACCAAGCAAGGAACAACAATAAAATATAGAGTTGAACTCTTTCAGTGATTACTTTCTGCTCACAACCCAAAACTTCTCAAGATCCAGGATATAGCTTTCAGAATGAGACATGATAACATGGGTAAGATATTAGAGTCATATCTATTCTTGTGGTGAATTTTGGACTCAAATACTAACAAACTAGTTCATCATAAAGGAACATTATCGATAGAGAATAGCTTCTGGTAAACCAAGTAAACTTCCCATAAAGTTGTTACCATATTGACATCAATGACTACATAGGAACAACCAAAAAAAACCATGCACATTTCATGCTCATGTTGCAAGGCTCCATAATCCCAACAATTTCCCCCGTTGGCATTGATGGCAACATGCATGTCAAAAACATTTTTCAATACATGGCAATTGAATACTCCCTAATCAAAATTTTTCTAAAAAAAATAATTCATGTTCCAATCTCTATCTCTCCCCATTTGAAATTAATGGAAAAGGATGGGGTCTGATATATATGTATATATGCATCAAAACATAACCAAAAAGATATGAACATAAAATTGAATCAACCTAAAGAAGAAGAACCTTTGAGATTCTCTAAGATGAAATTCCATGAAATTTTCTTCTTCTCATGACCCTTTTGCACTTACAAGATTCTTGTTTAATAATTCAAGTTGAGTTAAGGACTCTATACAATCTACTAAAGTATTGGGACTAAGATTAATCACTGATAATTCACTAATACTATCAAGAGCACTAGAAACAAAAATGTGCCTGAGTTTAACCATGTATTTGAGTGCCACAAACCTCTTAATAAATTATTTTCTTTAGTTCTACAAGGAAAATAATTTGTCCTAAAGTTTCACAATGTAGGACCACCTTTTATTATCTCTATCTTTTACCAATCTATATGTATCTTCTTGAGTGCTCATCCGGGTTTCACTCTTCCTTATCTCATCTCTTATGTTCAATGTATTGTCAGACCAATTTAGGCAAAAATAAATTAGTTTTGGTTCCTCTTCCTCAAAAACTTGTACACTCTCTAATTCCTTCATCACTCGACTATTTGCATTTGCACATTTTTCCTTGATATCTTGCAGATTTTATTTAGCAGACCTAATACCAGAAAGCACTTCTAGTTCGAAGATGTAGGCCTTTAAATAATTAATCATGTTTTTGAGATTCTCCACAAGATTAATAAATGAATCAAAATTAGCATCGAGAATAACCTTCTGCAATTCTCCCAAACCTCCTTGAATGTTTATTCTTTCATGCTCATATTGAGCTCTCTCAAACTGATGTAGAGTAGGGTGTTAAACCTTCAACGATCACAATTCAAACCTTTTCCAACAATTTTCCAATCCTTAATTCCCCAACTCAATAAACAACTCACAATTCTTCCAATTTACCTTGTAGTCATCCAAATGGAGAAATTTTTGCATATCTCTCAGAAGACTTCTTAAACCCACAATAGGTTAGGCATTCTAGATACCCATTAAGGTTTTCTTCAACATATCTCAAGAGCACATACCTTTTTTTGGAACATCATCACTCAAAACTAACTGGTATGCTAAACAAAGCCCCAATTAGCCCTCTATTCCAAAGCATCATCAACTCAAACACCATGCCAACTTCAAATCTCTATAGATAGACCTTTACTAGACTAAAAATGGAAAAAATCAACAAACTTTATCAAGAAAAATTCCCTCCAAGACATCTAACCATCAAACCCTCATTTAGACTAGTTTGAAGGGGGTTTACTGAAACCCAACACTCCCAACCACATAACACCTTATCAACGCCTCAAAAATTTTATAATTTGTTTGCTCATGATTAATAAACTTACTACCACACTTTACCAATTTTGTCTCATCAAACTACAATTCTTAACCATCAAATTTGACTCAAAACTTGCACATTTCACCCTAGGGCATCATTTCGAATGCAGTAAACCCAACTCCCTACTCCTAAATTATATCCTAACATTAAGCCCTATATAATTGTACACATTCCACCAAGTTTTAGCCTATTCTATTGGTGGAATGGGTCTTTAATACATTTAAAAGCCCACAAAACCACAAAATAGGGTTGTAGACCCATTCTCAAAAAATAGACAGTAAAAACCTTTTATCTTTATTAAATCACTCCACACCAGTCCCAAAATGAATTTAAAAGATGTCTCTAAACATTTCCATTCCCTTTGTATCAATTTGAATTTAACGGATATGTACAACAATCTAGAACAACAAATTTGATTGGTAAACATAGAAAAATTAGAATTTCTTTATTGATTTCTCAAAAAAAACCTTCAATTGGGCCCTTACAACGAGTTCTGAAGCACATTTAAACTTTTTCCAGCCCAAAAACAACTAACCAACCAACCCAACAACCTTTGAACTCCAAGTGACCATTGGTATTCGAACTTTCACTTTTACAATATTACATTAGACAACATTTTGCAAGAATTACAACATTTACACAATAAACCCCAAAAGACTCAAATTACATTACCAATGGTCTATTATGACCTTATTGAATGAAATATGAGACTCAACACACCAAAACCTATCAAAATACTTTATTTATAAAATGATCTAATCATGGTGCCCCTGCTCCACAAACTCACTTCCTTCTACAACTTCTTGTTTAACATCACTCTTTCTTTTCTTCCCTGTTCCAGTTGCACTACTGAAGGCACCTTCTATAGTGGTATTCTTAAGGATTTTTAAAATATTTTTTTCATAATAATCAATTTCAGCCTCTGACACTTCATAATCTAACTTAGATATCCATACCAACTTTGATTTAATTGATTCCATGTGACAAAAATTTGTAGACGCTAGGAAATTGATATTTTCAGAGTACCTTTCAGTAACACTTACTAGAATCCTTGACCTTCTACTCGTCTTCATCTGAAATGTTCCAAAGAATGCAGCAAGTGCACTCTCTTAAGCATCTGAATTACCAATATTTATCATGAAGTTCCTAATTTGATGGGCAATAGGCTCTGTATTTGACCATTCTATTCTTCCTATTACCAGAAATTCTTTCAAAAAGCAAAAGAGTAAGCATACAACTAAATTGTCATATCAAAATGTATTCTTCTTAATCTTCTTGATTTCCTTTAAATTCTTCAAAAGGTGTATTTGAAGTAATTCACATAGACCATAATCCATACCTATTTTTAAAATATCAATAGCATTATGTACAATAGCAATAGAAACTATGAGTTCATAACTAGGTACATAAAATTTGTGACCAATAATCATCGCAACATACCTAATGACAGGATCAATAATTGATCTCAAATCAATCTCTTTCCCTTCAAGAGTCACACCGATTACCTCAATTATCTCTTGCTCATTCAAAGCCTTCCATTTGGGAACTAGTCTGGAGGAACAAAAATAAGTTACATCTTTGATTGCTTCTCTAGTAAGCAAATGTGCTTCATCAATCCACAAAGATTCATTATTAATTCTTCTCAAGACTATTGAAACATACTTCCTATTAAACTCAAACACAGGGGATTTCTGCCACACATCCAACTTCTTCTCAACTAAAACCTTGTAGGCATCATGGTTTTCTTCCAATTTATTCTTCCATAGAATGCTTAACTGGATTGCTGAAAATTCCTCTATCTTATTGTAAACAAGTGTATATATATCTTTTGTGGGCAACACTAGAGGCGGAATGCAAGAGAATGCACTAACTAACTCTTCCAATAGATTCTTCAAATGCTTCCTCAAATTGACTTGCAACTTATTTGAACTATTAACAACCTTTGAATAATCCATAGCAATAAAAATGAAAGATTGTGCAAATAGGAATACCTCTATAAATTCCAATAGGAAATGGATAGATATCTAGCTTCTGAAGAACACTTCAAATCCATGTGATCTCACCTTCAAACCTTAAAACTTTGAATTTCTCTCTAAATTTCCTTTGCACACTTCTCTGAAAATACTTATGCCTCTTGAAATATCTGAATTTGTTTCTTTCATTTCGAATGCTTTTGCAATAAATTCTTCAAATTGCAGGTAGATTACCTCAAAAATTGTGTATGCCTCCATTCTTTCAAATTCTACAAACTTTATTCTTCACAAATGTGGCTGAGAAATTCCTTAAATTTGTTACCACATTAAATATACTTCTACCATGATGTGACATAAGTATCAATGAGGGGGTTTATTAAATTTTTTGATAATAGCTCCCCCTTAGTCATTGCTACACTGAAAAATTGATGGGTGTATCTGCATCAGAGGTTGTTATAGATGAATCTAATTCAACTTGCTTGAATTCTCCTTACTTTCTCTAGATCATTTTCATCTCTTTTCTTACTTCTTCCAAATCAATGATTGGTTCATGCTTCTTCGTTGGATAGTTTTTTTCTCCTTCTTCCAGAGTTATTAATAGGATGTTTTGGATTGTTGCACTTACAAAAAACAACATTCTTCCTTCCATTATTTCCTTTATTCAATCTATTCTCACACTGACTAGCTTTATTTCCGACCTTCTTGCACTTCAAATATTTTCCACGGAATGATAAAGTATTGTTCATTTTAATTTTACAGTCCTTTTCCTTATGACCAGATTTCTTACAAGAATGAAATGTTGGCAAGAGACATTGCTATTATTATTTGGTGTTGTCATTGATGGTAACCCTAATCGATGATCAGATACACACACTATCATTTGACCATACTGACAGACAGATTGAAATTGATAAGGAAGAACAAAGTATTCGATAGTTCAATGTTCATCTATTTGTATGAAGATTTGATGTTATTGTTTTGTGTTGAACATCTCAGGAAATCCTTTTTGGTATATTATCCCTATTACTACTGAAGCATAGTGGCTCATATCAATTCATGTGGAATTTAGAAGGCCCGATTGACTAATTCCCTATTTTACTAGTACTAGAGCTGACTTCATGAATGTATTATGCCGTAGATGTATGAGAAGTAATTAGTTAAGTATTTTTGTGTTTGTACATCTTTGTTTGGGTCCTAGCTAGTTTATGGCTGACTATTGTGGATACACACTGCATATTATTTATGATTTGAGCTGACAGTTGTACTTATTTTTGTGTTCTATTGAAGTCGACAAAGTGTAATTGAATTGTATGTTGCGGATATGTATATAAGATCATTCATATCATTTTGTGTGAATTATGAAGTGTGTGTTGATGTAAATTATGAGTTAGATCAGAGAAGAAGAGCAATAATGCATAGTTTCACTTGCGCATAAAGGATTTGTATTGCTAGTGTGAATAGAACAGAGCAGAAGTGCAGAATCAGTCTATAGGATAGCAGATCAAATATTGTGCTTAACCAAAATTGTGATCAAGCATATGTAGATGTTATTTTTCTCAGTTCAAACTTTTAGATGGTTTTAACCTGATTTCCTCTATAAGGCAGTGAGCCTTCCATTTGAGTAGTGAGCTCTAGGTAGTGTGCCTGAATGCAAGTGCATTCCCCTTATTGTATTCTTCATTTGAGTATACTCATATTAAATTGTGGATTGGCCATCCACTATGGTTTTTCTCCTAACAGGGTTTCCATGTAAAAATACTTGTGTTATGGTGTTGTGTTCATTTGCTTCATGTTTATGCATTATGGTTGAATATTGTTAATTCTTTGAAGATAAAGGTTAATAAACTTATTTTTTGCACAACACTGATTCACGCCCCCTCTCAGTGTAGCTTGTTTCCAACATGAAAAACACCATTGAAAGATAAATACATTCTAGCATCAAGTTCTTTGATGAGAGTTCTTCTGGAATTACTTCTTAGGTTATTGATTCGTCCATATTTGCAGTGCATCTTCTTGTTAGTAGATTTCTTCGCTTTAGACCTCTGAACTTCTTCAACCCCTAAACTACTTTTATCCATTTCTGGTCTCAAAGAAGTAATAAAATCATCAAGCTTTGTAGATCTTACCTTAAATTTTTCTTCAAAACTTTTTTCCTTTTCTATATTAGATCTCAAGATTTCTACTTCTTGCTCAAGCTTTGTGTATTCATCTATCTTCCTTTGAATTTCAATTTTTTGACAATCTTCAGTTCTTTTCTTTTCATCCAATTACTGCATTAGGCTGGAGACATTTTCATCTTCCTTATCCAATAGATCACATTTACTTTGTAGTTTTTTAATATACTCATTTCCTTTCATCAACTTGTCCTTTAGGTCTTCTATTTCTTCTGAATATCTAGCACAGATCACTTCTAGAGGAAAAAAGATTATACTCAAATTTTGAGACCTTCCTCAAGCTATTAGGCTCCTTCCAAAGAACCAAGCTCTAATACCAATTATTGAACATCTGAAATACTGAGAGGGGGAAGTGAATCAATATTCCATAAAACCATTCTATTAAAATACATCTAACCATTATCACAAATCTGACTGAATCAACAAGAGAGAACATAGAAACAAATCAATGCAACCACACACACGAACACCAATATTTTTACGTGGAAAACCTAAAGAGAAAAACCAGGGTGAGGGTTAACTCCTAATATATTATATTTGGTTACAAGATATTATAGGGCTCACTACTAGGACTCACTGTCCTTTAAAAAGGCTCACAGCCTGAATACAAAAGATGGCTAACCACCAAGATACAAAGTGTTGCAAAGATGATTGTCATTGCACCAAAAGATCAACTTGTTAATTCCCGATACAACTGCTGGATTTATACAAGACCCAAGATCCACAGGAGGTGGTTAAACCATGTCACTAAGCCCGAGTGTCACAATGACCCACGCTGAGGAGACCAAGGGTGACACCTTGTAACAATCACCCCCCCAGCACAAGAGAGGGGTTCAAACCTGTGACCTCAGCTCTGATACCAATTGTTGCAAAGATGGTTGTCTTTGCACCAAAAGATCAACCTGTTAATGCTCGATACAACCGTTGGATTTATACAAGATCCAAGATCCATAGGAGGTAGTTAAACCATGTCACGAAGCCCGAGCACTGCATTGGCCCATGTTCAAGAGACCAAGGGCGACACCTTGCAACACAAAGATTGTGTCTCACTACCAAAAATATGAACTGATAAAATACACCTTCAGTGTACAGGGTTCAATTCCAATGAAGCTCTAAAAATGAAGTACTACACTTCACAGTAGTTTCTCAACAAATTTGTTATGATCCTCAACTAATAAAGAATTTAGGCTTGAATCTTCACATACCCCTTAATCCTTTTCTCATCTTTATTCCACACTCACACATCCAAACCCCTTATTTTCTCTTCAAAGCATCTTATATATACAATTATATTTCATTCATCAATTAAGTTGGCCTAATTAGATGAAAAAAAATAATCAAAACACTCTTGTCAGAACCATCAGTGATTTAAAACTTTTTATCCATGTAGTGCATTATACCAAGTCAACTAACATCCATAAAGCATAACTAGTCTCCTTAGTGAATTGCATACGTTAGGTCAACCAAGACTAGAAATTAATTCACAAAATCTCCAAACCAACATACGATCATCAAAGAAAACACCTTCCAAATATGAGATCACATCAATTTCTCAACGCACTACCATCATAGAGACTACCATTAAAACTATAGTATTATAATTTTATACTTAAGAAAATGTGGAGTCTCCCACATTGATATGCCAAGCAAGGAACAATAGTAAAATATAGAGTTGAACTCTATTAGTGATAACTTTTTGCTCACAACCCAAAACTGCTCAAGATCCAAGATATAGTTGTTTGTGTAAAGTAGATTTTATGGAGAATTTGCTGCACAGATTAAGATGATCAAATCTAACAAATAATCTAAATAAAAACAACAAAGAACAAGTAAAAATGAACAAAACAATTAAAACTATAACTAGAACAGTCTCACTGAATATGTGTCCACTCCTTAGAATTATCTTGATTGTCCTTCTCCATTTTGTTGTCTTAGTATTCTTGCCCTCAAATTTTCAGTATTGATGCAAGCATAACCTTGTTGAATGTCTAAGAAAAATATCAAAGATTAAGTTTCTTCTCAAAAGTATTGATTTTGGGAGGAGGAATAATGATAATGACAGGTCATTTTATAGATTTTTGGTTTTCGAACGATCGGCTCAGATTCAAAAGAGAGATCGACGGATGAGATTGATGAATTCCATGCGATGTGAGTTATGTGTTAGTTAGAACGTGAGTTAGAAAAGTCTCCAAGATAAAGATTAAATTAGAACGATAATTTAATCTTGTGTCAAGACTGTTATAAAATAGAAAGAACACAAGTTCAAGATTAAATAAATAATTTAATCTCCAGTTAAGAGTCTTTGAAAATATAAGAAATAGACTTTGAATGCAAAACACAAAGTTAGAACTCGAATTATAATTCATTCGAATGCATACACAAATTAATGAATTAAAAACAGATATTTAATTAAAACACATTCATGCACATGAGTTAGAACTAGTTAACTAACTAGTTATGACATAGAGTCTTCTCGCAGAGATGATCAAATATCGAATCCGAAGATAACTGGAGGATTTAAAATAGAACTTGAGTCAGAAGGTGAGTGAATGATTAGTCAACTGAACGACAGAAGAATGTGACATAAATAATTAAATATGAATTAAATGTTAATTTAATTCAACATTCGCAAATGAGAGATATAAATTAAATAAATAATGTAATTTATTTAATTGACTGTTTGAAAAGGATTAAATGAATAATTAAATAATAAATATTTAATTAAGAAGGATAATTAATTAATTAGCGACAATAATTAAACAAATATGATTTATTTAATTAATCAAGTTGAATAAAGGTCATTATGAATTTATTAAAAGGGGTATTTAATTAATAGAAGAAATATGTGTTTAGAAAGGGTAATTAAATAATAAACATTATTTAATCATGGCCATGGATAATAGAAAATTATGTCGAAAGTGGTACTCACAGGCCTAGACCAATTTTCAGTGTCTACAGTTTTCCCCTTTTTGATACAATGTTGTTTGGCATTGTGTCAAAGAAAATATGCGCTGATCATGCCCCAGCATGAAACAGGTTAGGGTATGCCCCCTCGGGAAAATTGACAAATTTTTGAAAAATTTCAAAAAAATAAGGAAATATTCCCAATAAGTCAATTAAATAGTCAGAAATGCTATGGAGTTGATGGAATTGAATTTGGAAGTGTTATGGATGTATACGGGTCAACAGAAGTTGGAAGGCTAACCGGCCAATAGACAAGGTTAGAAGAAATTCCACCCAAACCCTAGATATAAATAGGAATTAGGTTGAAAACCAATTCATTTGCACCCAGAAGAGTTGAAGAATTGAGAAAGTTGCTATGAGTATTGGATAGAGATGTCTCCACTTCCCTATGCTGCACATCGTGGATATCAGATCTGAAATTTTAGATAGCCAGCCGATGCAGGACCACTAGTATGTACCCTAAAATGAGCTTTTGAAATTTTAGTTTGCACGTAGCTTTAGGCATTTAAAGTTTAGATTTCCACATGCGGTCTTTCGCATTTGATGCATATGCGTTCATGCACAACACATCTGCTTGCGGAACGACACATCTACAAAAAGACGTGTAGGCTAAGATAGTTCATTTAAGAATTCAATGCAAATGAATTAAAATGAACCACATTTGTAGCTATGAATCTCATTTGCATTTAGGATAAACGCATGTAGGATAGTGAAATGCAAATGTTAACATGAATCGCATATGCATTGAGATAGGCAGAATGAATAATGCACCACATTTAGAATTTTTGAAACATATTTTCATTTAGCTAGGATGGTTAGGATTTTGTACAATGCATATTATATGTGCAATGCAAATGCTTGCGATGCAACACATTTGTATGAATGCACCGCATATGTCATAGTGAGTCGCATTTGGCTGGGAAATTTTTTGAAAAATGTTTCTAAGAAAAATTTGGAAAAGATTGACATTTTGGTTGAAATGCAGGTTGTTTTAGATCTGATCTATACTCGAGAGACACGTCCCAATACCTTCGATTTGAGATCTAGGTTAGTTAGTGGGGAGACATGATTATTATGGAGACTAGGTCTACAACATGTGCTGACTATGCCCATGATTCGGGAAAACAAAGGCACGTTGACTGCTTTGTGCGAGTGATGGCATTCTGAGACTTCATCGTTTCATTTTCAAACTTGGGAGGCGACTGTGACCTTAAAGGATGTCTATAGGATTTTGAGACTTCCTATCAGAGGAGAGCAAGTTATGTATGATACCCAATGTAGATCTAGTGAGTTGACTAGATACTATGTATATGATGACATTAGGAGTCTAGCGATAAAATATTATGAGATTAGATGGAAGGTTTTGGTTGATAGGTACGAGAGGATTGACTGCATCCTATAGTTCTTCAAGACTGGCGGGGTCATGGTTTTCATGTTGGGTGGGGAGAGATGGTGATGGGGATGTTAGAGAGGGAGACTGCATATGCCTGGGGTCCGTGTCTGTTAGGAATGTTGTACTTTCATCTACATGATATAGTGTATAGAGATGCATAGTCTATGAGCTGTGGTACCACTCTTCTTATGGTTGTTGCATATGACACATGGTGGGAAGAGCGTCATCATGTTCCTTATACAGATCCAGATCAGCCGGCACCAATAGAGAGACGAGGTACAAGGACGAGAGGGAGGCATAGAGGTAGAGGTGGTGACAGAGGTGGTGGTAGGGGTGGTGGTGATGATGGCAGAGGTGGTGGTGGGCAAGGACAGAGAGGTCAGAGAGGTGGTTGGGTAGGTGGAATATCACCTATCCGAGAGGCGGAGGTGGAGGATGTACCTATGTTAGACCTCCAAGGTGGAGCAGAGGGACAAGTTGGAGATAAGCATGTTGTCGAGGAGGCAGTAGTAGAGGAGCATGCAGAGGTAGATATTGGCAGAGAGGAACCTGCAGAGGAGGAGGAGGCTGATGTGGATATTGATCCTCATGGTATTCTAGCAGGTTATGGGGAGGATGACATTGAGGAGGAGATACCTATGGAGGAGCAGGAGAGAGAGCTCCGTGATCAGATTTTAGAGGGTAGATGGGATGAGGAGGATCTGAGGGACAGTGACAGGGAGGATTTGGAGGAGAGGTTAAGACTGGTCATAGAAAAGCTAGATGCCATGTGGATAGAGAGAGATAGTGCTCATATGGAGAGAGACAGTGCACTCATGGAGAGAGATCAGGCCATAGCTCGGAGAAAGGAGATAGAGCAGCAGTTCACAAAGGTTAGATGCATTTGCAGTGGGACTTCATCTGATGGTATGGTACACAAGCTAGTCAGATTAGTTGAGAGAGCTACCTATTACAAGGATCTATATGAGGTAGTGGTTCTAGAAGAGAGACGAGCTCCTAGCTTTTCATAGGTTCGCAGCCACAGATCATAGAGCAGGTGTTAGACTAGGACACAGAGTACAAAGGGTGTGGTAGGACCACTGAGGATAGGTCCATATGACTGGCCTTTCACCTCACAAAGAGTACCTCTGAGGCAATTTCCTCCACCTTCACCACTTGATAGTAGTGGGAGTGGGACACGTTGAAACTATTATATATGTAGACATTGTATTTTGATCAGAGAGCCTGCGAGCTCCTTTTATTTATGGATACATTCTGACATTGTTCTATGACAGGTTATTTTGAGTGATATATATATGATTTTTGGAGGCTTCTATATGATATGCAGTTCTATTTTATGGATGATGCATTATTTCTATATGATTATGTTTCCTAGATGATGTATGTACATGTGTTACAAATGGATGTTTCTACATGTGATGGTTTATGCAATTTATGATGTTATGATGATTCTATATGATGATGGATGTAATGTTTTATATGATTTTATTTATATGTGATGGTGATATGTACATGTAATGTTTACATTATGTACCTTATGATGATGAAATGCCTATTATGCCATGATTTCATAGATATGCAATGTAACTATGCGAAATGCTTATAATATGTATGCATATGAAGATTATCTAATTTTTTAGTTGTGTCATAGGACTCTATCATTATGTTGGAAGAGAGAAATGTTAACTAGATGATTTTAGAATATTAGTAATAAACAATGAAGGTGGATTGAGAAAAACATATGATCTTCGATATTTTGCCATATATTCTAAGCTTCTTTTTTTTTATCATCATTGGGTGGTACATGACACAAATGGATAGTACACACCATGATATGAGATAAAACATAGTGTATAAATTAATCCATCTATGAAAAAAAGACATTCACAAACAAGGAGTGTCTTAACTCATACTAAGGACAAGATTGCCCCAATCGTTTTGTCTTGACAAACCAGAGACAACAAACAAATAAAAGACGGGTCATGAGACATCATTGCTCCTCTAAATCTTTGATAGGGCATCCTTAAGGAAACTAGTAACATGAATCAAAAACCAAAGTTAAAAAGAAATTTGATAGACAACACCCAAAGAAAAAGAGTCCTGAGACATCCTTGAGAAAGCTAGTAACCAGACTTATTCACAAATCGATAGAAAGATAAGACAAAATAAGATATAAAGTCATAAAGCCAAATAAAATTATTCACCAAAACTTGATCTTGTAGGATTGTTTGATTGTTTGATGTTTTACATAGCATAATGTGAGGAATGACACATATCGCATGAGACATTGAGTTTGGTTTCAACTTGGTGACTATCTGTGTTAAGGCATGACAAAGCCTGGTTTTAGAAAGACACATGTTGTATAAGATGTTGGAGCTTGATGACATTGATGTGACAAGCTACATGAGGCTATGACAATTTGACAGTGTCTATTGACAAGAAAGACATATCTTGCTTAAGACGTAGGTTGATCATTCTGACAATGTGTTTGATATTGACTTGATAACTTTGAGATGTTTTGCCTTGTTGATGCATGACTTGTTTTGATTTCTTGATTGATTAAAAATTATGTGTAAACCATGTATTACTTGAGATGATACCCTAAAGGACTGACCTAATGTGGCCTTGGGGGCTCATCAATTGATTAGCCTTGCCTATGCTATACACGTAGAGAACTCATAGTTCGACCCAAGTATAACTGACATAACTAACTGAAGATATGTACTTAAGCTGATGATATGCAATGTTTGTGATAGTAAATGTGATAAACCCTATTGGATTGACGTAGTGTGGTCTTGAGAGCTCATTAATTGATTAGCCTTGCCTACATTGTACACGCAGAGACCTCGTAGTTTGACACGACCAATAACTTTGAATGTACAAAGAGTCATGATTTTAAATGTGTGTGATACATGACAAACCTAGACAGATAGACCTAATGCCTCAAGGGCACATCGATTAATGGCCTTTCCTACGTCCTAATCATAGAGGCAACGTAGTTCGACTATGTCTATGACTGACTTAACATAACTGACTTTACTCTATTTTGGGATTTTCTGACATGTTTTGATGTTTTTGGATTTTTGAAGTTTTCTAATATTTTTGGAATATTTCAGGACATTTTCTGGTGGTGCAATGCTATGTACAAGGTCCTCATGGCACAAAACAAGGATTTTCCCCCAGTCGAGAATAAGACTTACAAGATGGAGAGGGGAATGTGATGGAATGGACTTGATGTCAATCATTCCAAGCAATGGATGGGACAACCATTTATTATGAGGGATGGTGAAAAAGTCTGATTGGAATGATCATAGATGAAAGAGAAAGTTTGACTACACATGGCGCTTGTTTGCCAAGTTTTCACCATGGTAATTATCCATAGCGCCATCGAAGTGGTTTTCACTATTGGACGGATTATTTCTCTTTACTATTTTTTTGATTTTCCAAAAAAAAATTGGTGTTACAAAGACGCTTGTTTGCCAGGTTTTCATCAAGGCAACCATTTTTTTGTTTTTTCCATTTTTTTTTGTATTTTCTCGATTAAGACCAAGACTCTCAAAATCTATGCATAAAACCTCTTTAGATGAAGGTTGTTGATTGATGACAAAAGTGGATCTCCTTCAGGGATAGAGAGTTGGTACACTCCTCATCCAAAAGCTTCTGGGACAATATAGGGCCCCAACTAGTTAGGTCTAAACTTACTTGGTTTTTCTCATTTAGCTTGATTCTTGGGATTCTCCATTAAAAATAGGTCACCAATGTCAAAGTGTCTATTTAGAACTTTTCTATTGTATCTATAACGAAGATGAATATGATATGCTTGCAAATGGTCTAGTGCTTTTTATCTTTGTTCATCCAGTAATTCCAGCTCTTGTAATCTAGATACACAGTATTCGTCATCGTCAATGTGACCTTTCAAGGATACCCTCAAGGAAGGAATTTCAACCTCAATAGGTAAGATAGCTTCAGATCCGAATACTAGGGAGTATGGAGTGGTTCTAATGGGAGTATGGATGCTTGTATGATAAGCCCATAAGGCAAGATTAAGCTATAGGTGCCAGTCATGACCAACATCATTGATAGTCTTTTTTAGGATTCTAACAATGGTTTTATTAGATGCCTTGGCTTGGCCATTACCTTGTGGGTAATACGGGGTGGAAAAATGATGTTCGATATGGAACTCTTCACATAGATGGCATACTTCTTGGTTTTTGAATGGGAGGCTATTGTCTGTGGTAATGGATTGGGGTACACCATACTGACAAATGATATAGTTTAGGATAAGCTTGGATATTTGTGTGTCAGTGATGTAGGTCATGGGAATAGCTTCAATCCATTTGGTGAAGTGTTTGATGGTGGTTATGATGAATTTATGGTCGTTGGATGATGTAGGGTGTATCTTACCTATGAGGTCAAGTCCCCATTGGGCAAAGGGCCATGGTGATGTAATCAGACGAAGCTCCTGTGTTGATTCTCTTATCAAATCTCCATGTATCTGACGCTATCTACATTTCTTTACAAAGATATATGAGTCTTTTTCCATTGTAGGCCAATAATAACCTAGTCTCATAATCTTGTGGGCTAAATTAGGACCACTCGAATGGGATCCGCATATACCCTTGTGCATCGCTCGCAAGGTTTTTTGTGCTTCTTCATCATTAATACATCTCATTAGGGTGTTATCTAAGGTACGTCTATGTAGGGTATCTCTGATGATGGTGTATCTAGCTGACTTACAGATAAAGGTTTTGCGTTGGTTGTTTGATAGGTCTAGAGGTAAGGTTTGGTCATTTAGATAGTCAAATACATCTTTTATACCAAGGGGAAGGAGGACCAAAAATTGCACACACCATCGCAGTATTGGGGACATCATAGACAGGGACCAATAGCTGTTCAACCAAAAAATCAAACTTAGGCACATTGCTTGGAATATCCAATATAGCATCTGCAACCCTGTTCTGAATCCGTGGTATTTGTTGAAAGGTAATGTCATCAAATTACTGCTTGAAACTGTTGGCCATGCGCTTGTAGGGGGAAATTTTCTTATCCTTAGTCTCATAATCATCATTTACTTACCGGAATACTAGTTGAGAATCGCCAAAAACATGTAGACTCTTAATCTTCCATTGTCTTGTCATTCATAGTCCTATCACTAAGGCTTCATACTCTGCTATGTTGTTGGTACAAGGGAAATAAAACCTAAATGATTTAGGAATAGTATCTCCCTGAGGTGTAACAAATAGGATACCTACTCCTGAACCATGATTTTTAGGTGACCCGTCAAAGTATAATTTCCATTCGGTTCTAGTGTCAATGTTGAAGATGAATTCATCAAGAAAATCCGCCACTAAAGGATGGTTTTCCTTTATGGGTGCATCCGCTAACTGATCTGCAATCACCTATCCTTTTATAGCCTTCCTCTCCACATATGGGATGTCATACTCAATAAGTATCATAACCCATTTAGCCAATTGGCATGTTAATGTTGCTTTACTTAGGAGATATTTGATGGGATCAATCTTTGTGACCAACATTTTTTGATGATTTAGCATATAGTGCCAAAGTTTTTGAGTAGAAAAGACTACCACAAAATAGGAATGTTCTATGTTACTGTAATTTAATTCATATCCCACCAAGGTACGACTGATGTAATAGACTTCTTTTTCATGACCTTGATTGTCGTTTTGTGCGAGAAAAGCTCCTAATGCCAACTGAATTGCTGAAATGTATAGTATCAATGGTTTTCCATCTGTAGGTGGCATTAAGACAAGTGGAGTGAGCAAATAATCCTTGATTTGTTAGAAAGATTCCTGACATTTAGGTTTCCACACAAATGGTACTCCTTTCTTGAGTAGATGTTGAAATGGGTGTATTTTGTCTACCAGCTATACAATGAAACCCCCGATAGACTGTAATCTTCCCTGTAGTGTTCTTAGTTGACCGATGTTGACTGGAGGAGGAATTTCTATAATAGCTCTTACCTTCTCTGGATCTACTTCAATGCCTCTTCTAGAAATGATATACCCTAGAAGTTTCCTAATTTCACTCCAAAGACACATTTCTTTAGATTTAGTCTGATGTTGTAATTCTCTAGCCTCTGGAATATCTTGTCTAGAACCTTCAAATGATCTACCCTTGTTTCTAATTTAGCTATAATGTCATCTACATAATCTTCCATGAGAGTATGTACAAAGTCATGGAAAATAGTAGTCATTGCCCATTGATAGGTAGCTCCTGCATTCTTAAGCCCAAAAGGCATAACATTCCAACAGTATGTGCCCCATGGAAACATGAAAGTTGTCTTGTGTTGGTCTTTAGGTGTGATTTTGATTTGGTTATATCCAGAGAAACCATCGATGAGGGATAGCATCTTGTATCCTGCTGTAAGATCTACTATCATGTCTATGTTCGGCAAAGGGAAGTCATCCTTAGGACATGCCTTGTTGATGTCTCTAAAGTTTGTGCAAATGTGGATGCCCCCAGTTGGTTTAGTCACTGGCACAAGATTTGAAATATATTCTACATAGTCTATGGCTCTTATGAATCTGACATTCAAGAGTTTCTTAAGTTCTTTGACTAGTAGAGCAATCTGTGGATACATTTTCGTTAACTTTTGTTTGACTAGCTTAATACTTGGTTGTAGTGGTAGATGGTGCAATATTAGGTCTAGATCTAGCCCAGGCATGTCTGCATACGACCATGCAAATTTTATCTATCTCTTTGTAAAGAAGTCATGAAACTCAGGTTGTTCTGTCTCTGTCAAAGAAGCTGCAAAATATACCATCCAAGGGTTTTCTTCTATATTTATGTTGACTTCAATAGACTCTTCTATTAGCATTAGTGACTTTTCTTGTTCAACGGGGAGAATATTTAAACCTCTATCCTTGGGTTCCTTAGAGATTTTTTCACCCTCATATACGTCCTTTATATTTACTATTTCTTCATCCAAAGGTGCCTTTCGATTTTCACCAAGGGACTCATCATTTTTCTCATTTTCATCTTTTTTCTTTTTATTCTCATTTTTGTGACTAGAGGTGTAAATAGACTCCCTAAAATATGCTTTTTCATCCAAGTCTATGGTAAAACTAGCTTTATGATCCCCTCTAGGAATGCCTTCTCGAAGTCCCATGAACTCAACTATTGCTTTGTCATTCTCGAATGTGTCTAAGATGGGTGCACCTTGTTGATCCCAGTCGATAAGTTGGGGATATATGAGGGGCATGCCATCATCAAAGTTATCAAAGGTGGAAACTGACAAGGTGAATATAGAGTGGTTGACATGGTCATAGAGGTTTTGTACTAACTCCTTGTTCTTTTGCCTACGGATAGGTAAAATCTGATGTGGGACTATTGCAACGGCTAGGTTGTCAGAAGATGGTTCGTCAGGTGCCCAAGATGCATGATCAAGGGTTTCCCAATAATAGTGTTTAAGCCATTCTTCTTTGGACAAGGACTTCTTATTACAGGGACTAGATGACTTTGGTACGGGTTTTATCATTAGGTCCAATTCTCCAAATAGATTATCTAGGTTCATGGTACTAGTAGAGGAAAGGGAATACCATTCACAATCGCTTGAGTCAGGAGATTCATTTTCAACTGGGGGAAGTGGTTTGTGAGATATCTTGATGTCTGCATAAGCACTCACTTCCTCTCGAAATGGTGATGAATTAATAGGAAACCCAATTCTAAGTGGTTGAAACCCTAGACCTAGGTATTTCGATCATGGTGAGACAATGATTGGTTTCATCCTTCCATTTTGATGTAAGCCTAACCCACTATGTCCATCATAGCCTTCACTTTGTATTATCCTAAAGCCTTTTCCATATTGATCCTTAGCTATTTGAATAGATGTTGAGGGGTATTAATTGTCTTCTTGGTACAACCAGGAGGTAATATCACTTTGGTCCACAACCTCTTCACTTAACTCTCCCCATTTGGTCAATGTCATTGTAGGGGGAACATGAAATGTGACTACTGACTTTCGTCTATCTGTCATGGGTAATCCATATGCCTTAGGTGGAATCGGCTGACTAACACAATAGGATGCCTTCATGTGATACTCTCCACAACCCTCATCTTGAATCTTGACCTTAGGAGTGGATGATGGTGGTTTAAATGAAATGGACTTGGTAATATGTGATGGATCAATGTATAGGGATAAAGTGGATGATGAAGCTTCTTGATTAATAGGTACCTATCATTATGGAATCTCCCTTAGGCTTGTACATTATTGAAAAGGATCTGGATCACCATCAATCGAGATCTTGGTGCCATTATACTAGAATTTAAGACATTGGTGATATGTGGAAGTTACAGCTTTCATTGCATGTATCCAAGGTTGACCTAACAACAGGTTATACAGAAGGGTGAGATCCAAGACTTGGAAGCTGGTGTTCATAACTGCTGGGCCAATTTTGATAGGGAGTGTGACAACTCCTTTGGATGATCTTTCCTCATCATAGTAAGCCTTGATGACTATACTCTTAGAGGTTTCTACGCATTCTTCTAAGAATCCTAATGCCTTAACCAATTTTAGGGTACATAGGTTCAAACCTGCTCCTTCGTCTACCAAGAATCATCTGACTTTAGTTTGATGGACTAGGACTTCAAGATGTAATGGGTCATTATGATCAGTCTTTTCGGTTGAGTAATATTGTTGGGAAAAGGTGGCATGATGGGAGTTGGTTAAATATCCTACCATTTCTTTGAAATGATTAACATCTAAGTCGGTAGGGATAGTTGTGTTCTGTAAGGCTTTGTCGAGAATGGTTCAATGTTCAGGTGATAAATTCAATAGTTCCAAAATGGATATTTGTGTGGGGGTTTTGCTCAGTTGATCAAGGAGATTGTACTTAGACTTCGAAGACTGTGTAGGTGGCTCAAAAGAAGGACCTGGAATAGTTATCTTTACTCTGCGTGTGTTTACAGCACATTCAGGATGCTTCTTAATGATGATGGTATGGACGTTTTCATTTTCAGCTCAGAGGTGATTTATGATCTTTCCTTTTCCATAGTCATACTTGCTATTTGCATAATTGGCTAATGGAGAATTCTTGGTTCCCGAACTAGAGGCTTTTCCTTTTGTGTGGTCATGCAATGGGTCTGTGAAGACCTTATGATCACTGTTCTTGGTATTTTTCTACCCATTGACCTCTATGGTTCCATTTTCAACAAAGTCTTGTATAATATTCTTTAGTTGGCGACATCATTGTACGTTGTGTCCTTTTGTTCGACGATAGTCACAATAGGCATTATCATCCCACCATGAAGGTTTAAACTATCCAAGATCATACTCTATTAGTTCCAAAGTTTTAATGAGATTATGTTTAATCAACTCTTTGAAAATTGTCTCGATTGGTTGCCCCAAAGGGGTAAATTCACGTGTAGGAAATCTCCTTTGTGGTTGTTGTTGTTGTGAATTTTGGACAAAATATGTTGTTTGATCTAGACTATTTTTCATGTCTTGATTGGGTTTGTAAACTCTAAGTGTGATAACCGGTCCCATATGTATGGTTTTAGCATCGACAATGCCATCATTTGTAACATTTTTGTTTCTAGACCAGAACTTGTTTCTATCATTGGGAATATTTTGGTGTTGAACAACTGGATTTCTGCCTAGTACTTTAATTTCTCCTTTGTCAATAAGGCCTTTTTCAAGGATGATGCCCTTTTGTACCAATTCTCGGAATGAAGTACAACAATGTACCCTTAAATCACCTCTCATTTTGGGATTGATGTTTTCAGGGAATATGGTGACCTTTTTCTTTTCAAGTATTTCAACTGGATATCTACTAGCTAGACTTCTCGATCTCTGGAAGAAAGTGGTGAAATTTTCGTTGTCTTCTTGTATTGTGTGACACAAGGTAGCTATTTTTATTTCATTGTCTATGTTAAAGGCAAAGTGTTTGACAAACTTCTCAGCTAATTCACCCCAAGATTGTATGCCATATGGTAATTTAGAGAACCATTCCAATGCTATCCTGATAACCTGGTTCACAGAAATAGTCTCATCAAGTATGTGGGGTCATATGATATGTCCATACATGTCGTAGAGAACTCTCTAATGTGTTCTAAAGTATTCTTCCTCCCATTATACCTAGGTAAATTCGGTATAATGTATCCATGGGGGAAGGGTGTCATGTAAAGTGCTTTGTCGAAAGGACATGGACATAGATGTTTTGCCGATATAGTTCATTTGCCTGACATAGAAATGTTGTCCATTTGTTGCTGAAGAATTTTCATTTGGTTTTGGAGAACATATACTTGTGTCAAGGACATGTTTACATTTTTTGGATCAATGTAGGTGTTCTGAAATGCCATGTTTTGTGATGAGTTGTGATTCGGTGAGGGAATATATCCTGTTAGAATGTTTTGATTCGGATTGGGGATATTTCCTATCTAAATGTTTTGATTTGGTATAGGAATTTTTCCTATCTAAATTTTTTGATTTGGTATAGGAATATTCATGCCAACTTTGGATCTCTTAACAGTAGTGTTTGTGCCAAAGGGGTTTGATGAAGTTGCTCCCACATTAAATTGTAAACCTTTTGTTACGTTGAAAGGGATTGTGCTTACAATTGACGATGTTTGAGTAGGTATGCTAGTTGATATCACTATGGTAATTTGGGGAATAGAAACACTTGATGTCACAGTTTGCATTGGTTGAGTAGACGGTGTTTTCAAAGTATGAATATCAAATCCTGGTGGTAGTGTGGCACCTTCTACTAGAAACTTTGCTAGATATCATTGGGGATAATTTTCCAAACACTCATCCATAAAGCATGCAAACTCAGGATCTTGTATGGTGGCGTCTATTTCTTCAACATAAATTTGTCCATGTGTGTCTCTAGTGATGTATTTTTCAAGCAAAGGTTTGTGTGGTCTCTCTTTCCCCAAGGTGGATTTCCAAAAGGATTGAAAAATTCGTTAGGGTCCAAAATTTCTTTTTGTTTCTTTTTAGACCTTGTTTCAACCCTAAAAAGTTGCTCAAAATGGGGTAATGCAGACTATGTCTAAAAAAATTGATATGACCTATTTCTATGTTTTTTGGATTTTTTGACAATAAAGGATGTAGCTAAAGATTTCTAAAATGATGTATTGTAAGATGACGTATGGTAGGATAGACAATATGAAAAATCTTGAGTAAACTATCATGGTAAATGATTCTAAAATGGGTGTAACCTACCACCTATGGAATAAATGCATGCAATGATTTGAGTTGACCAAGGAACCTGATTGTAGGACAAAAGACAGTTGCAAAGTGAATTTCCCAAACTAGACTATTGAGCTGAAAAGATTCACTAATAGGACCAAAGTGACTAGGTTCAGTGATGAGGACAAATCAGAACATGAATGTATCCAATGATACGAAAATCTGTTCTATTCTACTATATGAAATATCCTAAGAAGTGTCGAAATGCATGCAACTTAGGATGACTATGACTAGGACATATATGACACCTAATAATACAAGGTTTTGAGAGAAAAAAAATCAGTTTCTATCCAAGGTTGATCTTTAGAAATAGAATCGAAAAAGACAGTAATGTTTCAGACTTAGTTTGCAGTTTTCAAAGTTTTCTGTTGACAGTCAAATGTGGTTCACCTATCAGATGCGGTTTAAGTTTCACATTCTGTGTTTTGACTAAAACATGTTTCGAATGTTGACAGGTAGTTGCGACTTTCAGATAGATGTGGTTTATTGTATGATAGATGCGACTCAGTTTATCATATGCGACTTGGAATATGGACTCTGTGAACCTAAAATTATTGATAGACACATGCGGCTTTTCAATTGACATATGCAGCTTGCATATACACATGCGACTCAAAAATTGACAGTTGCGGCTCAGTATCCAAACTCTAAAATTTAACTTTGTTGACGGACACATGTGGCATTTAACTTAACGATTGTGACTCTCTAAGACAAATGCGGTGTTAAAAATGATAGTTGCGACTCAATTTGACAGTTGCATTTTTTTGAAGATTGTGTTTCGACTGACTCTGTTTGTTGATCAAGTTTCTTTTTTACAAATATAGAAAAAACAAGCACATAATTCAATGTTTTTTCAGTTTGTAATGATAGATTTGTTAAAACTAGAGAACAATTACACCCTGGGCTTTTTGGATAATATTTACTGAGTTCTTACTTGGATAAATCTAGCTATGCATATTCAAGGCGAATGACTAGCAGCTTGACCCCACTAGCTCCCCTCCATGACACTCACTTATATAGGGTAGCCATTCTATTGTACCCATGAAACTCCCATGGCATACATCTCATCTCCACACATGAACTGTAAATATGTAGCACGTCTTCACAGGTTCGAACCTGCTGCACCAGCAAATAGAAAGGATTTTGGAAAAATACAACAATTGGATTTTAGTTCGGGCACCCATTCATGAAGGCCACACGAGATGCAATATCATCCCAATCTACATAGGTTAGGCTCTGTAGGTTTCAACGCACCACAAGGTTATTGGGGAATCAATAGCTTGTCCGTAGGAGCTCTAGTAATACCAAGCTTTCCTCAAGTATTAAAATTTCTATACCGGTTGGGAGTTACTGACGATAAGTGTGTCACCAATTTTGTTTCATCTTGGGATGAGTACTTTTTCCCACCAAGACAGGACCAAGTTCTAGAGTTAGTAATTTTTTCTCTTACACCCAAGATCACACAAATGTGCAAGGCGAGAGGATACTTCGATATAACGAATCGGGTTCTAAACTAAACGATTGTAGACATGAAAAACACTGGTTAATTTTTAAGCCCAAACATAAAGCTTTCCAAATAAAATTAACAAAGTCATTAGGTCCTGCATGCAAACTGATCAGTAGTTCCCTTTGTGTCTTCATCTTTCATCCTATAGAAAATATGTTTTTGGTTTTTTATTTGGTCTTCTATGCTTCATCCTACAAAAACTAAGTTACTCCTCTAAACACAACTGCAAACAAACATTAGTGAAAAAAAATGAAATAACACGAAAAATGAAAAATAAAATCGCGAATGTACGAAAGTTAATAAAAAAGTGAAAAATCTATTACCAGGTAGATGCGGCTTTTCGAGCCATAGATGTGGTGCTATGTTGACAGGAGGATGTGGTTCATGTTGAAAGTCAGACGTGGTGCGAAATGTTGACAGTCAAATGCAGTGCAAAGTGTCATGGATGTAGTCCAAAATGGTAGATGCATCATGGGATGTAGCAGATGCGGCTCATGAATACAGATGCATCATTTATTTGAGCGGATGTGGTGTGTCATACAATTCCTACAAAATTAAAAAAATGGAAAAACGAAAAGATGTTGCACGAATTTGAAGCGTGTTCACGTCAGGTTCATAGATTTTCTAGATAATTTTCTGCATAGATTAAGATGAAATAATCTAAATAAAAACAACAAAGAACGAGTAAAAATGAACAAAACAATTAAAACTATAACTAGAACAGTCACACCGAATATGCGTCCACTCCTTCGAATTATCTTGATTGTCCTTCTCCATTTTGCTGTCTTAGTATTCTTGCCCTTAGATTTTTAGTATTGATGCAAGCATAACCTTGTTGAATGTCTCAGCAAAATATCGATTAAGTTTCTTCTCAAAAGTATTGATTTTGAGAGGAGGAATAATGATGATGACAGGTCATTTTATAGATTTTTGGTTTTTGAATGATCAACTTAGATTCAAAAGAGAGATCGACGGCTGAGATTGATGAATGTCATGCGATGTGAGTTTTGTGTCAACTAGAACATGAGTTAGAAAAGTCTGCAGGATAAAGATTAAATTAGAACGATAACTTAATCTTGTGTCAAGACTGTTCGAAAATAGAAAGAACACAAGTTCAAGGTTAAATAAATAATTTATTCTTCAGTTAAGAGTCTTTGAAAATATAAGAAATAGACTTTGAATGCAAAAGACAAAGTTAGAACTCAAAGAATAATTCATTTGAATGCATACACGAATTGATTAATTAAATAAATATATTTAATTAAAACACATTCGTGCATGTGAGTTAGAACTAGTTAACTGACTAGTTATGACAGAGAGTCTTCTCATAGAGACGATCACATATCGAATCCGAAGATAACTCGAGGATTTAAAATAGATCATGAGTCAGAAGGTGAGTGAATGATTAGTCAACTGAATGACAGAAGAATGTGACATAAATAATTAAATATGAATTAAATGTTAATTTAATTCAACATTCAAAAATGAGAGATTTAAATTAAATAAATAATGTATTTTATTTAATTGACTGCTTGAAAAGGATTAAATGAATAATTAAGTAATAAATATTTAATTATAATTGAAATAAGGGAAAAGGGGTAATTAAATAATAAACTATTTAATTAAGAAGGATAATTAATTAGTTAGCGATAATAATTAAACAAATATGATTTATTTTATTAATCAAGTTGAATAAAGGTCATTATGAATTAATTAAAAGGGGTATTTAATTAATAGAAGAAATATGGGTTTAGAAAGGGTAATTAAATAATATTAATCATGACCATGGATAATAGAAAATTATGTCGAAAGTGGTACTCGCAAGCCTAGACCAATTTTCGATGTCTATAGTTTGAATGAGACATGATAACATGGTTAAGAGATTAGAGTCATATCTATTCTTGCGGTGAATTCTGGACTCAAATACCAACACAGTGGTTCATCACAAAAGAACATTACCAGCAGAGAACAACTTCTGATAAACCAAGTAAACTTCCCATATAGTTGTCACCATGTTGACATCAATGACAACACAAAAACAACCAACATAAAATCATCCACATTTCATGCTCATGTTGAAAGGCTCCATAATTCCTACAAACACCATATAATGAATTAGTCCTTCTATTTTGGCTAATTCACAATTTACAGGACATATGCACAATGTTTTGCTCTATCCATTTTTTTATTGATTTTTTTTGTCTTTCTGTGTTTATTGTATTTGCATCAAAACAATAATTTACATCATTAACATAGTCATTGCATTGTGTTTCATCCCTAAACTCATCCTAGGTTTGGTCAAGGGTTGGTTGACACACCTTTCAAGATGTAAGTTAATCACATACCTTTTCCAAGTCCATGAAATTCCTACAATCATACCATTTCCATCCCCATTCTTAATAGAATTGGAAAAAGGTGTCAAACCCATAAGAGTGAAAGTCTCTAAAGGAGATTCCCTTTTCACAATCATTTTTGAAACCCCTTTTTCCTACTTTTCATTTTTTTGAAATTGACATGTTAAAATTATATACCTTTTAAAACTCAAAGAAATTGAACCTAGAACTAGGGTTTTATATTGAATTATTTTGCATTGTTCATTTAGGCTGTCATTTTTGCATCATTAAAAACATAAAAATTCAAAAAAATGCATACAATATTACATTGTAGGTTGCACTAGGGTTAATTTCAATCATTATAGCTTGGATCTATATTCAAATGGTGTTCATAAATCTACATTAGGTTATTGAAATCTGAAATTGTTCATTCCATTCATTTAGGTATCCTTCATATAGCTCAAAAAAAAAAAAATTTACATTGTTTAGTTTCAAAATGTATCAAAACCATCATTTTTAGAATTTTACATATTAGAATCAATCAATTGTTGCAACTTAGATCTGAAATTTGCATTCAAAATTATCATTTATTGTTCAAACATTTTAAACATTTTTGCACACTTGTATTTTGAATTACATAATCTTAAATTGAGAAAATTCTAAAAAAATATTTACTATTAGACTTGTTTGTACACATACTCAATATCCTTAAACAATATCATACACAGTCAAACTTTGGATTTTTTGAAACTCTATCTAGGGCATAAATTCCCTTGGGCAGCTTTGTCTTGCTATTTTTGGCTCAAACATTTTTTCTCAGGTCTCCATTTATGTGTTCTTTGTCTGCTTTTTATGTCTAAATTTTTCTTTTTAGTGATTTACTATCTATTTGAAAATTTAGTGTTCATAGTGGGCACACTTAGTATTTTGAAACTTGCATGATCTTCATGACCTGGTGTCCTATTTCCAATACTTTGGATATACATAGTTGTAGACTTATTGTATCTTGCATTGTTATTACATCCACTTTGGATCCCGAGTCTTCCAACTCTTTTATGCATACTATTTCCAATACCTTGCTTGTTTTGGACTATATCCCTAATGCTACCATACCAATGATAACTTTACAATCAACCATTTTTATGGATATTGAGATTGTTGTTGCCCATGTTCCCGAAGACAAATTAAATTAATTAGACAAAGATCTAAAGGGACCTCAAGAATATTTGAGCATTGAATCTCTAGTTGGCCTAATGGTTCCTACAGTGGATAACTTGAGGAAACTAGTTAATGATGCTCAAGGATTAGAGATTTTGTGTACCCTAGCCCATATAGTTGATGCTAACATACATATGATGGCTAGTTATGGTCAAGCTTTGGGATACACCCAAAGTCAAGGATGAATAAAAATATCCCTCCCCACAACTATATCCTCTATTCCTACCTTCACAAATCCAACTATAGCTACAATGATGCAACAAAACAATGGCATAACTCCAACCTTAGGTCTTTCCACTAAGAATCCTTATAGTTTTGTATCCTCACATGTGACACCTCAACACTCATCACACCTCATAAACTTGAAATATAGTAGTCCACCAAGCACATACACACTTCCACCTTATTCACCACATTCCTAAAATATATCAAGCAATGACTCTATCATAAACTAACTTTTTTTAAATGTGACATCACTCCAAAAAAAATATTAACATTGAACCAAAATTAGAAAGGACAACCATTGCAATATGTCAAAAGGAGCCCATTGTCACTTGAAATTTTAAAAACATCCATGACACAAAACATAGAGATACCTCGATTTGAGAATTAAAATGGTAAAGGAGACATAGTAATCATATATCAACATATACTACCTTGTGTAGCGACTTCATTTTTGAAGATGAGCTCCTAGCTAAAAATTTTCCTAGGTCATTGAAAGACATGGCTTTGAAATGTTTGTGTTCAATACCAAATAACTCAATCCACTATTTCAATGAACTTTTTGATGCATTCCTCCAACATTTCCAAGTAAACATTGGAACTAAAATTACACTAACTGATTTAGTGTGATGCAAACTATAGACACTAACAATTGTCCTAGGTCCACAACTCTTAATTTCTTCATAATTCTTTCATCTTCATTCTTTATAATTAAATAACTCTAATTATTTAATTATTTCCTAAAGTCATATGTCCGAGCTATAATTAAATAATTTTAATTATTTAATTAATTCATTACTACTTAAAGTATTCTTCTTCAATTAATTAAATAAATGTTATTTAATTACGTCACTAATTAAACTTATCTTCTTTCTAAAATTAAGTAAATGTTTATTTATTTAATTCCTATGCCACTTTCCATTATAATTAAATAATTATTTTAATTATTTAATTATTCATTAGCCTTTTCTCTCTTTAATTAAATAAATATTTATTTATTTAATTTGGTCCAATATCCCAAATTTTGAATTGAATTATTGTTATTTAATTCAAAATATTTTCCCCTTATCATATTCCTCTATAATTAGATAGTATTTTTGTTATCAAATTATTTATTGGTCACTTAGATAAGATAAGACCTTATTTTCTCTAACAAATCGCTTTTCTATGACAATATTACACTTTCCACTATAATTAAATAATTATTTTAATTATTTAATTATTCATTAGCTTTTTCCCCTCTCTAATTAAATAAATCTTTATTTAATTAATTAGATCCCATATCTTGATTTTTTAATTAAAATCATTATTTAATTCAAAATGATGATTCCTCCTTATCGCAATCTTCTATAATTAAATAATATATTTATTATTTAATTAGTCATTGGTCACTTAAATGGAAAAAGATCTGATTTTCTCTCCAACTCACCATTTTTTTTGTGACAATCTTATCTTCTATATCCAATCTTTATCCCTCCATGCCTCGACTAATTTGTGTCATTGATTAAATTATTTATAGTTTAGTCTTCACCATTCAATCTTTACCACTTTCTTTAACTTAGCCCTAATATTTTTCTATGCTTCATATTTTTAATCTTCATTGTCGATTAATTGTCTTTTAATCTCAGCCTGTCATTTGAAATCGACTTGCTTATAAAAAGGCTTTATCATTGTCATTTCATCATCTGGGAAAATCTTAGAGAATTTTAGACATCATAAGAAACTTTGATGTTTTGTTATTGCTTTATCATAGGTCATAATTTCATACTTGAGTAAAATTTGAGGACAATTATTATTCTATAGAAAAATGGAGAAATGCAATGAAGGTTAATCATGGAGTGCATGAAGACTTTTTGGTGAGATTGTTCCTTGGTTTATGATTTTTACTCCTTTGTGCTTCATTGTTAGCTAGGGTTAGTTTATGCATGTTGTTTATTTGCTAGCTTCTAATTTTCCTTGTGCTATTAGTTACTTTACTCACAAATCAATCTTACTCTCCCTGATGCGGATGTTCTTGGAGTGTTCTTTCAAAAACATTAACCAAGCATAAGGGATAAAATCCTTTTGGTGAAATATCCATCCTTTATACACTTGTGTACGACCCTTCATGATTATCAAAATTTGGTTAGTCAGTATGAAGAGACATCTCCATCAATTCCTACTGAGAAATTTGAATGCATACTTAAAAACAACTAACAACCATTCAAGAATCAAAACAAGAGCTTCATCAAGATGAGTACACCTCAAACAACCAATCACATTGAACCATAAGCTGCAATCATAAGTTCAAATCCATACCAATTTAGATCAAGAGATAAATAATTTTCCCAACAGCTTTATTCACTGCATTCGATCATGTTGCAACTTTTGAGCAAGAACTTAATTCAATTGCTTCCAATTAGACCTGTGGACACAACCAAACATGTATCTCCAAAATTTAATCCAAAGTCATTTTGTCAATATCATCACACAAATGGGCATGATACAAATGATGTGTGTGTCTTAAACATCAAGTGAAGGACCTCATTGATTCTAATCACATCCAGTTGGGTGTTGTTAATGATTAAGGGAATAAGTTTTTTCCCCACCTAACCAAAACTTACAAAATTTCACCAATCTAATCCCAAATCATTCATCCAAATTTGTGTAAGGTTGTGATGTGAAGAATGATGATATGAATGTTGATAAAACTAATGACATGAATAGTTATAAGGATGATGATAAGAGTGATGATCTAGATAGTCAACAAGATATGGTCACTCTCATAGATTTTCAACCTTGTAAGGGATAAACCACTTTTTTACCTAACATTAATTTCACATATATTAATGCATCTATACATGCACCAGATGGTCCTCTCTATATCATCAGTTGTATCAATGAAAATTCTACACAAGGGATACTCATTGATCCTATGTTTGTAGAGAGTATGATCACTGAGGAGTTCTTGTATGTTCATGAGCTTTATCAAAACACTTATGAATAATCAAATGCATGGTTGAAAACTCATGATGGTTTTTCTTGCCCTACAATAGTTTTGATCACTATTCCTCTTAAAGTTAGACACAAATAATTAGATGTATTTTTCTCTATCATCCCGATGTTAGACCAATTACATGTGAAGCTAGGCTATCCATGGCTACACTACATGAATATTGTTCCATCAGTTATTCACAAGTGTATAAAGTTCCCATTTTAAAATAAAATATTTAAAATGCATCATAGTGGGTTTAATCCTTTATCTTCCCATGGAAAATTTTCATTAGATTTAATTTGGCCTCAACCCATGGAACCTATTAAGCCTTGTGAGGATTTTTTAGGTGATAACAAAATCTTAAGGTAAAATGCATAGCAAAACTATCCCTTACCAACATCCCACCTGATAATGATGCATGTATGGTTGTTCGACCTACCCCACTAGTCATGGATGAACCCATGCCTGAAGCAAAGTCCCTTCCAAGTAACCAAGGTAAATATGGCATAGCTCCTCCACCCATATCATATAAAATACCAAGAGACAATCACATAATTCTCCTTATGCCCTTGAAGGTAAAGCAAGAGAATAGACCTAAGGATACAATGCTTTCCCAACTCTCGATGATCCCTTCAGTCCCTCCCATAAGGGGAGAAAAGAGACTGATGGTCAAGAAACCCTCTTGTAGACCTTCAAAAATTGAAAACTATGCATTAGGAAATAGAAATGCTAAAGAGCGTAGGCATAGACATCATGCTATTTCTCGTCAATTTGAAGAAAAGAATAAAACAAAACCTCAAGACCAAAGACCAATTCAAATAAATCATGATGAATCACCACCTTCACCAAAAAAATAAAATGAATCTTACATGTCTCAACCAAAACAAAAATTAAAACATGAACATACAATTGAAATTTTCATAAAACCTCCTATTGTGATAAATTTTGATGATGAAGATTAAATTACTAAAATTGATGAACAAGTACATAATGAGCTAAATTTTATATTTTCAAAGTCTATAAATTTATATGGGGGAAACCATGATGATCCTCCTAATGAGAGTGACCCACCATGTGTTGAACTAGGTGATTCTCCTAGTATGGCACTTGTTGTAGTCCCTTTTTCTAATTGTTTTCCTTCTATATATGATGAGAAAGATTGGGATGTGGATGACCTCTTTAGGTCAACTTGCATGTGTGATACTCCTTCATTATGTTTTCTTTATGTGTTATTTTTTGTTTTCTTACATGTGATGTGATATCTTGTGTTGTGATATTTGGTGTGTCTTTGTGTTTGTGAATTTTCTTTGAATGACCATTGTTGCCTCGTTGGCACAAGGATACAAAGAAATTAATATGTTGTGACATTCTTCTATTTGTATCTACATTCTTTCATATGTTGTGAACACTATCTTTTTTTTGTCTTGTGTTTTCATTTTTGGGATGATGCAAGACATTGAGACATTTAGGTCTCTTCCATGTTGACCCAAAAAAAATTCATTCTCTCTATGTGTCATTCTTCCATTGTGTTTGTTGTTTCATGAGTATTCGAGGAATGATGATAGTTCTGAGCTCTATTATATCATTATAGCAATGATATATATTGAACCTAGATCCATGGATCCTTTATGTGTTTATCTTTTGTTTGTGGTATTGCATTTGGGGGAAACCCCTTATCATGAGGTAACTTTATTTGGAAACATATCATTGGCATAAGGCTTTCTAGATAAGCTCTCATATCTTTATCACGTGGCATTTATCATTTTATAACCTTAAAGAAATTTCTCATAGTATGGTGTTTAGTAATTTATTTAATGTGGGGATACATTAACATTTTTTCTTCACTTTGTTCACACACATTAGACTTAGTGGTGCAGTGACACTGGCATTTTTATGTCACTTTTTTCACACATGTTGAACTTAGTGATGTGTTGGCATAAGATCTTGATCATTCTCATAACATCTTATTAGATTTATCAGGGAGTATAACTCTTGGTATGGTTGTCAATTGGTACACACCTAATGAATATCAAAATTTTCTAGACCTTGTGTGTTTCTCATTTTGCTACCTTGTCTTATGGGCTTACCTAGTGAATATTGGACTTCACTAGTTGTGTTTCCTTCATTTTGTGATTCACCTAGGAAATATTAGACTTTGCTAGTTTGTGATTCATGAAAACCTTTGTGTGGATCCTAGCATAATGTAACTTATTATTCCATACCCTCCTTTAGCATTTTTCTTTAACATTATGTATGTTTGTGTATGTTTTCTTGTTGCATTCCATACATGTGTGTTCCTTTATGCTTATGTTGGTTTTCCATGGGATCTTCAATTCTAGGGGCTTGTGCACTCCCCTTTGATCCTTTGTCATCCTATCTCTTCAAAATTTGGATAATTGGACCCCTCTTGACATATTTTCTACTTTAACTATGTGAGTTTGAGTGTAAGTTCATACTCTCACTGAAGTAGGGGCTAAATGTAGCATTGTAAATTGTCACCCTTGACAATTTCACACTATCTTTTTCTCTCCCTTAATTTATTGGACCTAATTGAATCCCTAATTTCCTAAATTATGCATTCCATAGTCTATTTTTAACAACTACCGATAACTTGCAAGCAAAAAATAAATGCATTCATCTAATACTTTTCGCTTGACACCTAGATTTTTAGAAAATAGGTCCTTTTTGGGTGTAAGTGTCCTAGACCTATTTTAAGGAAATTTAGGTATTGGGGGGAAATTATTAAATGAATGCATTTGTTTTCCACTCGCAATTTATCGGTAATCGTTAAAAACGGGCCATGGAATGCATAATTTAAAATATTAGGGGTTCAATTAGATCCAATCATTTAAGGGGGAGAAAAACATGGTGTGAAATTTTCAAGGGTGATAATTTATTATGCTACAAATAAAATAAGAGTGGATCCTCAAAATGAGAGGAAATTCCTGAATTTATAAATTTTTCATGGAGAAAATCAATGGCCAAGATGTAATTTTTAATGGGTGGCTAGGATTTAAGAAAGTTAGAGGCATGGATTGAAGGCTTAGCCTTATGATAAGTGCCATAAGGTGGAGGTATGAGAATGATTTGTGTCATCGATGTAAGACCTAGCTGTACTCACACATGTATGAGCACATACATAAGAAATCTCATGAAGTGACAAGTGAGGGAAGTAGGGTGACTACATTATGACATGTGTAATAGGTAGGGTCGCTATGAGGTGAAATTTTCATTCTCACACATGTGTGAGCATGAGGGGGGTAGGGACACTTGTCACATGATGGAAAGTTCAAACTTGATCCATGTAGATAGATTCAATGGCTAGGACTAAGTTGACAAGGATTGAGGGTGAGGTGGAACTAAATATTAAAGTAAAATGGTAATGAAGGTTAATTATCCTAAATCAATTAATTAAGTGGATAATAATTGATTGATTTATTTGGAGGGTTTAGGGATAAGGTTAGACTTAAATAAATGAATTTATTTAATTAAAGGTAGGAGATAAAAATAAAGGATGAATTAAATAAATAATAAATATTAATTTAATTGCTTGGGATGGGGTAAAGTCGAGTGTTATCAGGTATGAACAAATGTAAGTGTCTACAAATACGTTTGAGCAACATTTTAAGGAGATATCTTTGTGTTAAAATGAGATACTTAAGTATTTGTATCTTGATAAGTAGGAGGTTTCTTCCACAACGTGTCAAATTATGATATTGCTATCATGATCCAACCGTGTAGTTTTTGATTCAAACTCATTGACCCATGATTCATGAGTAGTGGTTCACAAGAACCCATCTCTCATGATAATGAATGGTCCACTTAGCACTCATTGCATCTAGGTGATGCTCACAGAGGTGAAGCATTGGTCTGTCTCAGGAGGTCACCCATCCCAATACTGCTCCAGCTCAAGCGCACTTAACCATGAAGTTTCCCCCAAGGTTAAGCTCACTTAGCTTGCTACCCCATTTGAAAAACCTTCAACAAGTGTTGTGCCTTATGAACCATTCATTATAGAGCCCCTTTAGCTCATCAATTGATAAGTAGGAGGTTTCTTCCACAGCATGTCAAATTATGATATTACTATCAAGATTCAACCGTGTAGTTTTCGAGTCAAACTCATTGACCCATGATTCATGAGTAGTGGTTCACAAGAACCCATCTCTCATGATAATGAATGGTCCACTTAGCACTCATGTATCTTATTCTTCATTAATCTCTAATAAATTTTAGATTTTCATCTTTCATCAATGTGGCCTAGAACACTTGACTTGGTAGTGGAAACTTTCAACATTGACATGGAGACATATTAGTAGTTTTCACAAACTTCATTAATTTTGATTTTTCTTTTGTCATATTCCTAAATTATGATTGGGAAGAGATCATGCATACACCTTTGGTTTTGTTTCTTCTTAAGGTGAGGAATGTTGTTTGATAATCGTGGACCCACTTCTACATCTAGTTTCGAGAATCTATTATTGGCATATATTACACATTAAGGGGGGTTGAATGGTATCTCATCTTCTCTCTTATGGGTGGGATTTTTCTTAACGTGAGATTTTATCCTTTTCATCATCTAGAGAGAATTTTTCTTATATTATCTCTCTTTTGGGGAGGATTTTTATCCCACTGGTTTTTCTCATTTTCTTCGTTTGTGAGAGATTGAATTTGTACGTGGATTCCTAATATGGCCTAGTAGCTGAGACCCATCCTTGCATCATTGTATTTTTTATTTTATTTTCATTCCCCCTAAATTACACTTAAGGGATGGTGTTGGTGTAAATAGGGGTATTACCTAAGTAGTTCCACTATTATGTCATTTTTATGCCTTATCACTTAAGTTTACTTAGGGTACACATAGGATGCTTATCACTTTATGTCTCATATAATAATATTAAGAAAATTATCATAATATTATGATATCTTATGCCTCACCCTAGCCTATATAGCTAGGGGGTTCTCTTTGGAATCTCAATCCATTATCATTGCATTATTTGCATTCATTGATAGGAATACAATTTATTCTTTTCATATTTATGTTTTCATTTAATTATTATTTCTATTAGGCCTCTATATCTTGGGTGGCTATCTCTATAGCCAAATCTTACACAATTCATAGTATTTAGGTGTAGTTTGGTTATGGGTTTGTCATACATGGAAATGACATTTTCTAGAAATAAAGATGACTTTTGAGACAAGGTTAGTCACCAAATTTTAAATATCATTTCACTTGCATTTTGGTGATAGCACAATTGTGCGTCCCACTTTTTGGTATGAGTGGAACACTCAAAATTCATATTCTATAACATTTTTTAATTTGTGTGAATTACACTAAACAAATTGTCAAGAGTTTAAGGATGGCATAAACTAATCAATCATGGTAATTTCTATGTAGATTCATCTTGTAAGTTTTCTTTAACTAAAATGTTCTATAACTATCATTTTGTTTATTTTTTATCATTTTTTTATTGAAATTTTCTTATATTACATAACTTTCACTACTAATAACAATTTTCCAAAAATTCTTGGAATTAGATCATTTTTTATTAAGAGGTTAAATAGTTTTTGAAGGGACCTAAAACCCTATACAAGATAAAAGTTGCAAAGAGAATAAAACACAACCTACCAATAGAAAAAAAGAATAAAAATACGCAACAACATGACTACTTCATATTTTTCAAGGTATCAACCACCTCTAACTCTTGGTTGTAGAAATTTTGATGTAGGTTGACCAAGTTCAAGAGTTCCTTCTTTTCCTCAATTTTTTTCTTATTACTTCCCCTTGTTCTTGAACTTGGCCCCTTTGAATCTTCTGGCACTTTTTTCTTCCCTTTTTCTTTGTTAACTTGTTCTTTCTATTTGCTATCCTTTGGGGGCCCTTCATTCATCTGCTCCTCCCTTAGATATTTAAGCTTCTCCATGAGGATCCTTATCACATCCACACTATTTTTAAGGGAACAATGGATTATCTTTAGGATATTCTCTAGATTAGTATTAATCCCTTGGATTTTCTTTTCCATATATTTCATACGACTCTCATAATCCATTTTTATAACACTAATGGATTCCTCCATGACATCAAATCTTTGTTTTAATTTCCTATTCAAATTCTCAAACTGGTCCCATTCCTCATTAGTGATTTTCTCTTGCAAATTGTTGGTGTAGGTTTTTATTTTCCTAGTGGGTTAATTTATTTTTCCTTAGTCCTAGGTTTTTCCTACACTTAATTAAGCTTTCTTAAGATAATAAAGTGAGTTTATTACTAGGAAATAAGTATGTGGTGTCCTCTTCCTTAAAGGGTGGAACCACTTTCCACTTTTTGTGGTTGATTCCTATTGGTTGGATTTTCCACCTACATCTTCTCAGTTCTATATAAACTCACTACCTAGCTTATATTTGTATACTCTTGCATCTTCTTGCTATCTTTTGGCATGCTTCTTTGCAATGTATATTTTCAACTTAGAAGCTCTTAATGAAATATTGTCATATTGACATTGTATAATCTCTCAAAGTCCTAGCTTTCATTCTTATGTTTTTTTAGTCTATGTAACTTTGATTCTCTCTTAGAAAGTTCCTTGGGGTATTCAATTTATTTCAGATTTCTAACATGGCATCAAAGCTTTTATTTTGAGAAATCTAAGCTCACCAATTCCTTATTGAAAGATTGAGTTTTCTTGTAAAGATCCTATAAATTATTGTATGATCTTCTCTTTTGTTTTGAGTGATCTAGAGAATCAAAAAGTGTTTGCAAAGATCTAATAACCTCTTCATTTTTGCATATGTGTTTTGTAAGATGTGGGTGAATGCAACATTTTTTGACTATTCCAGCGCATACAAAAGGCCCGAGAAATTCAGATTTGGCTTTTGTTTCATCCAAATTGGAGATCATTTGAAAAAGTTGCAAACGAAGGGTTTGAAGATTTTTATTGGAGTCATTTTCATTTTTGTTTCATAAATCCAACTTCCACTCGTTGGTAAGAAAAATGATTTATTGGTTTTTTTCCTTGAGTCGAAATCCCATCTAAGTATTCATTAGATTTTTAATTTATTGAGTAGATCTAGAAAAAACATTGTCCAAAAACCTAAGTCTTCATTTTTTCATCTTCTGCTTGTTGGATCAAAAACCTATTTCTGGATTTTATTCTTAGCATCAAAATATTTTTGGGTTTCTATTATTGTCTAAAAAAATTCAATAGATTTTTCAAAAATCAAATCAGAAGTAAAACATTAAATTGTTAGAAAAAACCATCACTACAGGCTAAATTCAGCTATTTTGTTTCAAAAATTCATCACTTTTCACCATGGTGTCCATTTTTGGAAAACAAGATATTGTTGGAAATTGGAGACGAGCACTTTCCATCTATGGATATATTGATAAGATGTATTTTCCATTTTCTGCTAGATATTGTAGGTTGAAGCTATTTGGTGCAAAATTCTTCAAATGTCCATAACTTTCACTCTGGTGCTCCAATTTTTTGAAACAAGTAGGCATTGGAAAGGTCTTGCAAAGCACTACACAACCATAAAGATACTTTTTCCATAGTTTTGATTAGATTCTTATTGTATCATAATTTGTATTTTTAGGTATTTTGATTCTATTGAGCATTGAATCTTGGAAAAAGCTTTGTAATTGCACAAAATTATAAAGTGCCAACCTTGTAATATTTGGGGGCTAATCTTTAATACTAGTGAAAAGGGTGGGAGTATATTTGTGTTTATTTTTGTGTTCCTTTCTAATAATTTGAGGATTGTATCATGGGGTTTTCTACTCATCCTTCTATGATAGTTTTGGATAAGGCTAGTTATGAGTCTTAGAAAAAAGGAATTATAACCCATATTAGATGGATAATTTTTTTCCTTACCCTTATGGGCTCATGCCTAAACCAGACACCTAGAAAAAAACCAGATCATGTAATATAAATAATTGGTTTTCATGTTCATTATGACACTTTGTTGGCTATATCGAACATTGAATGTCCCCATACACTTTGGACCAAGATCTAGGATGTGTTTGGAGACCCTCATGTTTCTCCTATCCCAGATGATCTTGATACATATTACCTCATTCCACTTGATGAGGAGCTTAAGTATTATGCACGTCTTGAATGTTTAGATGACATGGAAACTTCTCTTGCTTCACATCCTCATGTTGAGATTACATTAACTCACCTGTTGCAGATTCAAATTTTAGAGATGCTTCTTTGAGAGCCTCTAGTGATTCATTGTAGCAAGATCAGTTATGTCTTCTAGATTCAATTCATTGGGACCAATTTCTACCAGACATCTCTTGTTTGTTTGTAGAGTCCTTCATCTCAAATTTAAATAATACTTGTAAGTGTGAATAAGTAAAAATAGTAAAATAACTAGAAACACTTCTTAATAAGACATTATATCAAGATTAAATCAGAAACTTAACTAATTAAAAGCACATAAAACTTGAAAGTGTCTCATTGTCTCCTATCTCTAAAGATTTATTAAATCACAAAAAGCTCTCAGATTTGATAAGCTCCGTGACTATTAAAATGCCAATCTAAAGAACATAGTGATGCTAAATACAATGACAAAATCCTATATGATGATATTTAAATGATAAAGGAAACTACTATAATCTAAATTAACATGAAACTATGATGATGAAGCTACATTAAAATTACTATGTAGTCGTAATATGAATTCTACTGATGCTATGATTTCATTCCTATAGAGTAAGATTGAATAAAGTTGGCATCCATTTCCTATATTGTAAGGTTGTATTTATAGATTTCTCGGTAGCACATTTGCACAAGGGCAGAAAAGTAGAGGTTTGGATTCAATCTAGAGGATTGAATGGTGAGAGAAGGAGAGGTTTGAGCTTATTATGGGAATGGTTCCTCCCCATGAAAACATGAGGCAAGAGGATAGGAAGGATCAGGGGAAGAAGATTGAGAGGATTGCCTGCAAGCTTTCCCATGAATGCCAGATGCATTAAATCAAACATTTGATATCTAATTTTGGTAGGTGAGTGAATAGATGAAAAATTATTTATGCCTTTATTTGAATTATTTTGATTAATAATACCAGAATTAGAAGAATTTAAATGTGAACTATATAAATAAATATTTTTATTTATTCAATAGTAGAGGAATTTAGGATAATTAATTAGATAAGTCGTATTTAATTAATTAGATTCTCCAAACCATTTTTAGGTGTATACATTTTTCCCCTCTTTGAAGTGATGTGTTTACACATTGCTTCAAAGAAATTTTTGTGTTGTTGTTGCTAGTATTGACGAAAAAAAATCAGTATGCCCCAGATGTTGATTTTTAGGTGATTGATGATAATATGCCCCCTCGGGAATACATTTATGATTTTTTTATTTTTTTGGATTCTTTAGAAATTTTCAAAAAAAATCATGCTTTTGTAATGATTTGAAATTGATTCAATGAAGATTTGATGGTAAAATAATTTATCTCTTGATATCTGATGTAGAAATTTTGCTTGTGGATAAATTTTAATTAATCTCCCAATAAAAATTAATTAAAATCTTTAAAATCCCATCAAAATCCACCTCTAATAACCTATTAAAAGGTCAAAAGGGTCGTTTTCAAACTCATTTGTGCATTTGACTTTTGAAAACCTTGTGAGAGAGTTATTTGAGCCACTTGGAGCAAGATGTCGATTCCTTAGCACACCCACCAGTTCGAGCATGTGCGACGTCACCAGTGCCCAATCGCTTATGGACCTCCAGTACATACCCCTAAACCTCCTCGTAATTCGTGTTTTCTCATTTTCTATTCCATTTTTTTGTATTTTAAATTTTTTCATAGTTTAGCGCTTTCAGGCTATGCTTTAGCACTTCGGCGAATTAGTGTTTCAAAAACAATAGCACTTTGATAGGATAGATTAGCGCTTCCATAGGTTAAATTAGTGCTTCGAGCTACTATTTCAGTGCTTTGACATCCCGAAATAGTGCTTCGAATGATGTAGCACTTTGATAGTCTATTCTAGCACTTCTAACTAATGAAATGGTGCTTATGATATTTTAGTGCCTTGAATGCTTATTTTAGCGCATCCAAGTCAGATTTGGTAAAATTTGTCAATTTTTTTCTTGATTTGATTGATTTTGATTGTGTCAGTCGTTTGGTTTTTTACGTTTGATGATCGAATAACCTTGATGATGTTGAACCTTATGATGACTGATTCTAATGATTGATAGACAAGAATTATCCTCATGATAGGTGAGGAATAATTTCAAATGTGATGAACCTCATGATAGGCGAGGTTGATTTTGATAAATTGACCTCATGTTAAGTGAGGTACAATTAAAGATTGATAATGATGACCTCATAGGTGAGGATTGATGATGCTTTCTCATGAGTTTTGATCAAAATTCGCACCAAGAGCTGATTAGATTTGATAGGCTAATTGATATATGATATTTTGACAAAGTGTACTAATTTTGAATATTTCATGATGATAGGAGCCCTTGGGTAACCTCTAGATATGAGAGCGTTTTCCATGGAACTTTGACTTGATTCCATAGCTTACACTCGATGAGAAGTAGATTATTGTTCATTGTGGACTAGCTTCACTTCTTGACATGCCCCATATTAGGATTAATCGGGGTCTCCTCACAGCTTTAGCTAAGTGGTGGCATAGTGACCATAACATCTTCCACCTACCCACTAGTGAGATGACAGTCACCCTAGAGGATGTATGGCGGATTTTACGAATACCATTTTTTGGGGAGATTGTAGTGTATGATTCTGAGGAGGTGGGTGGGATAGATGCTCTTTGTAGAGTTTTTTAGGATGATCATATTGCTGGGATGTGGATTCCATGGCGAGAAATGGTGGATGCATATGCCACCCTACTTTCAGTTCTTGCAGGATTTATTGGAGGGTTCGTTTGCCCTGATCGTAGGTCAAAGGTACTATCTATTGGATGGGTTTGTGTTCCTGAGAGCATGATCATGCATGGGACCAAATATTCTTGGGGGATGTGCACGTTGGCACATCTATATCATGATTTAAATTTAGTTGTATATTTGAGCGAGCATAGCTTATCATCAAGAGCCACTTTGCTTCATGTTTGGGTTTGGGAGCATATTATTGTCATGCGACCACTGCTAGTATGAGACAAACCTACCACCAGGCCATATGTTTTCAAATACAAAGGTTGACTTACCCAGTCTAGGATGGGTAAGTTGGAGCATTGGAGGTGTATATTGGATGACCTAGAGGTTGTGACATGGTGTCCCTATCTGTATTATGAGCATTGGGATGAGGATGATGTCGAGTTGGGTTATTTGTGTGACTCTGTGTACCTGATTGGTAGGACCTACTTTGTATTAGAGATATTTCTTCTATGGAGGGTTTACAGATAGTATGGGATTGTTCAGTGCATGCCCCGGGGCATTGCACATTATACCCAATGTCAGAGTGATACAATGGATTGGGGACCATGTCTATCATATGATATCATAGTAGAGGGATATCATGCTCTACATCCTTCAGCTTGGGACCTGCATCGTGATATTGCAGAGGCACCAGTGACTGTAGAATATCTGCGGTATCTTGCATTACATCCATTCCTGTAGATTACTATATCTAATGATCCAGTACCACTACCTATAGAGGAGGAGGTTGTTGTTGTACCTAGTTGGTGACGGAGGTGAGAGGAGGAGCAGGTTGCTGATATTGAGGCAGAGGAGGATAGTGGTGAGGAGGGCAGTGGAGAGGGATGTGGTGAGGATAGTGCTAAGGAGGATAGTGCTGAGAGCAATGGTGATGATGTAAATGATAGAGGGGATGGTGGTAGAGGGGTTATGACAAGTCCATCTACTAGTGTGCATTGTAAGAGCTGAGTAGTGGATACATCCTCTACTGATTATCAAACACAAATTACCAGCTTACAGGTGCAGATACAGACTTTACAGGGGAAGCTTGTTCAAGCTCAGGGTTTACTTGCTCAGACCAAGACATAGTTATAGCCCAGGCACAGACTCATGCGCAGGCCACAAAACAGATATAGGGATAGTTGGTTGTCACCCAGATGTAGATTTGTACATTGAAAACAGAGCGGGATAGTGCTCGGCAGATTACAAAGTAGGCTTAGACCACTGCTGACAGACTATAGTGGATAGCCGAGGGCATGACTATATTGGATTATATGAGAGAGGTTATGCATGTGGGCCGAGAGGTAGAGTTTTATAGAGGTCGTTACCATGATGTAGTCCCTATTGAGCAGAGAGTTAGTTATGCCCCCTCACGATCAGGCAGGACACATTCTCAGACTATTAGCGAGGGTGTGATTTAGCCGCCAAGTAGAGACCCAGTAGGTACTGGTCCATCTGGTGGAGGAGGGATTGTTCCTTAGATGGCTGCTTCATCTGGCAGTAGTAGATCTTAGCTATCTGATGTGATTTTATGATATATTTGAGACATGATATATACCTTGGTTTAGCCAGTTTTGATGATATATCTCTTTTATTTCAAACTTTTTTGTATACTTGACATTGATTTTTTATATGATCTATATGATATGCAATAGACTTTTATCGATCTATGATTTGTTCTATTATGATTCTATGATGGATGCATTTATGTTATATGTTCTATATGCCATGTGATGATTTTTAATATTATGATTATAGATGTATTTATGATTAGGATGATATGCTATAGTTTATGATGTTTTATTTAATGAATAATGGATGATATATGGATGCATGATGATTTTTATTTTATATGATGATCGTCTATATTCATGTATGTAGATGTAATGGTTTAAATAATTATGATATGTGATGTAAATGGGATGTGTGTTTTTATGTTGATGTAAATGTAAATAGATGGCTCAAATAAATAAATGGCAATGATGTATGATATTAAATGATGAATGAATGGAAATACAATGATATGATGTTTGTATGATAAATGATATAGTGTATGAGAAATAATTGATGGATGAATGAAATGTAATGATATGATGTAATAAATGTATGATAATAAAATGTGAATGGATGATGCAATGATTTGATGTAATGATAAATGAAATGATGAAGTTATGATAATAAAATGTCAATGGATGATGTATTGAATTTGATATGCAAGAAATAATTGATTAATGAATGAAATGCAATGATATGATTTACTTTTGAAAATTTATTTTTATGTGGCATGGAAAATATGATATGATAAATAGAAATGCTTTCTAATGTATGAAAAAAATGATAATGCAATTACATGGTTATGATGATGTTTTTGTTAATGTCAAGTATACTCAATATTATTAATAGAAATTATAATCATCTATTTGAATCCTTCATGAGATTTTGTAACAAACCCTATGCAGATGTAGAAAATATTATGAATGCAATCTAATTTGATCATGCAACTACATACAAAATATTGGCATTTTAACAGTACTTTTGTACTTTGTATCATCATAGAGCTTTAAAAATGTTGAAAGTGAGTACAAGCATCAAAGGTATATTTTAGACCAATGACGACCTAAGTACTACTTTCATGATTTTTGATATTGCAAGCGAACACAAGCATCTAGGTATAATTAAACCAAGATGACCTGAGCATTTCTTGCATAAACAGACAAGGATTAATTATTTTAGTGTGTGAATTTTGAATGTCATCAATGATACATTTGTAGAGCATGTCCCATGACAATTCATACATTAAATAATTAATTCACAAACAATAGACAAATGAAAATATCATTCTCCTTCCTTGCTTCTTTAGTATAATACATCATCGAATTGCTCTAAAGAAATAATAACAAGTAATCAAAGTACAACATATCCAACCTTTACTTAAAGTGTTTCAACCATTATTTAGATTAGATCATCCATATTGATACTGATTTCAAATTTTGATATGGATGATTGATGGAATGGTTTCAATGTTTGTTGTATGTTCAATGTCAGATCTTCCTATGATCATTGTGTTTGTTGTGTTTACCATACTATTGTTTTTCCATTTGATTAAGCTCAAATTTTATTGCCCCTAGTGAGTTCAGGTTTCTTCCTCCAAGCTAGGGTGAGACACGACCACATTTTCTAGGATATGTACATGAGATTTTATTACACCTTTTTCAGATTTTATGAAATTTTTTTTGTTTTTTTTTTTGACTTTTTCACTTTTGTGGTTTTTCTAATTTTTTGTTTTTTTGGATTTTGCAGCTTTTAAGATTAAACGAGATGATATGACTAATTGAAGGAACAAGATGCCCCACAATAGGGGTAATGCAACCATGGATAAATGATAGATCAAAATAAAAGATTCACTGCAAAACATGTCACATAAGCAACATATCTCTTGTCAAAAGATGATAATTGTTGATTGATTAAGATGTGAGGAATGATTGATTCCATAAGACATGATGATTATAAGTACTTAGGATCACTAATTTCCTCTAAGTACAATAAAATTGATGATTTTTTATGATTTATTGACAAAAGATATGAGGATTGGATAATGTTTTGTAGCTAGGCTTAAATATGATTTGCATGATAAGATTCAAGGTTTCAAAGGGACATGGTAACATGGATTTTGATAAGCTAGGAGATATGGAATGGAAGAAATAAAGGATAAAAATAATGAATGGTATGATCAAGATCAACTAGATAAGATACAGACACAAGGCCCAAGTATTTTTCCCCTATTCCTCATCAAGACCAAGGAAAGGAAGAAAGGATGTATTTAGTAAGAATGATGGAATATGGATAAGATGAAAGATATGGTATGGAAGATATGGATAAAGTGTATAGGATAAGATATATGATGTTCAAGAGTATCCTTAACCTTATCAAGATCAAAGGTGGAAATGTAAGGAATGAGCATAGAAAGGATAATGACCATGAATGATAAGATAGACGAAACTTGTCCCTAAGTGTAGAGTGCAAGAGGAATATGGAAGATAGGGAAATGGAGGAAGGACTTAAGCATCATGTTTCACAACTAAATATCCCTCTAATAAACCATGGAAATGGGAATTAGACTCCTATATGTTGGAAGATTAATGATATGATGGAAGAATCTAAGGACTTATCCAAAGGTTTGGATTAAAGGAGAATGATGGGGGATGAATGTTGGATAATGGATAGGAGGTTGGAAGGCCTAATGATGGATAGATGGAAAGGTTGGAAATATCAACGTTGGCACACACCTTGAAGGGTGGTGGAGTGCAGGAAGAATGGATTTGGAAGGTGATAGGTTATTAGATGGAAAATTGGAGGAAGCTTTTGGATTAGCAAATTTGGATGCCAATTTAGATTTTATTGCTTCTATAAGACTTTTAGGAATCCACTTGACTTTTGACTTTGATTTATGCTTTATGGGCCTTTTTGGCCTTTGACATTTTTCTTTTTGATTTATGGACCTTTATGGTCTTTGACAATTGCCTTTTTGCTTTGATGGGCCTTTGTGGCCTTTTAGATTTTTCTTTTGATTTTGGATCAAATTTTATTTTATTTTTGCATATCTCTTCGAGGAGACATGTTGATCCTTTGATACATATGGATTTTGATATAGAATCTTTTGATATTTGGCACGCAAATTGGTTCCAAGAGCAATGGGAGGGGTGGATTGAGATGAATGGTATGGAAGTATTATGGATGAGTTAATGTGGGTAGAATTTTGAAAGGTCATCAACGATGTGTACCTTTGTTGTTCTTGAGAAATATGATATGGACCTAGGATAGAGGGAAGGTCTGATGTACTAGTATCAAGACCTAGGATAGATGGAATTTTTGATGAACTAGAATGAGGACCTAGGATAGATGGAAGGTTTGATGTACTAGGACACTTAGGCTTATAATCAAGGTCATGGTGATATGGGTTTCTTTGAACAGAAAGGGGTTCTAGGATACCTTTCTCATGAAGGCCTAATCCTTTTCCTTTTTAATTCATACTTTGACATACACATTTACCAATGGGATATGTATTATTTATGAAACAAGATGCAAGTCCATTTTAAGGAGGATAGGATATGGATGAGAGGATAGGTGTTGGAAGTAAACCGGAATGGATAAAGGTGGAGGATCCGAATTTATAGGTGTGGGGTTCATGGATAGCTTTAATAGGTGTGATAGGCTCTTGACTTGGAAAATTATCATGAGGTGTAGGAGAGGAAATAGCTTGCACTTTATTAATTATGGAATCATTATGAAGTGATATGAAAGGCATATCTTGATCATGGGATGAAAGGGTATCATTGAATGGAAGCATATATTGATCTTGATGCGGAAGGGAATCATGAGATTTTGTAGAAGTATGTAAGAACATAATTAGATAGGATGGAAGAAATATCATGCTCTTGTGATGAAATAGAATCATGAGATGGTATGGATTGATTAGATGATGTGGAAGAAGAACCTAGAAGGATACTTTTCTCTTGAGATGAAAGGGAATTATTTTGGATGAAAAGTGAAAGGAGGGGATCGTCATAAGATTCTTGAGAAATGGGATCTTGATCAAAGATTGGAAGAATTTGTGGAATGTTGATATCATTGGATGGAGTGGAAAGAATATTTTGATCTTGATGTGGAGGGGATTCTATGCTAGCATGCTTTGGATTGAGAGATTGAGATGAATCATTGGATGTTGAAGATATGATAGAAGAGGATTATTGGATGGAATTGTGAATTTGAGTGAAATAATCTTGAGGTTTATTTTGGCTTATGGTGGATGGAGATAAATGCATTACATGATATTATTGCTCAATATAATTTTTGTTTGAGGACTGAGATTTGGGCTTCTGATTTGATTTATTTTTAAATTCAAAGATATTTAACTTGGATGATGTAGTTGTTGGTGGAGAGGGTGTCATATCGAGATTTTTGTCAGAGGCATAAGAAAAAATGTCTGGTAGAAAATATCTCTTTGTGGTTGTTTCCCTTTGCATATCCCAAATTTGTTGTTGAAGGTTTTCCATTTGATGAACTAAAATATTCAATTGATCCTCATCTATTTCAGCCATGGTGATTTTAATTTCAATTTCCTTTTTCGAGGAGTTTTAGTCTTCGTGACCTTGTTAAAATGTACATACAAACGCTATTGTTTTCAATAAAAAATTTATCTTAGTTTGGTATAGTGTCAAGGATATTAACTCAAGTCAAATAGAATGATAGATTCTATTGATTAGACTGAGTTGATAAGTTTTATTATACGATTTCGTTTCTTTGATTGAGGATGACTGATCCTGAAACTTAACTTACTAATCAAATGTTTTTTATTGAGACACTTTTGGATGGTAGATCTTGGTTTGATTTGAACAAATTCAATTATAAAGTCCAATTCATGCAAGTTTAAGACTCTGTTCTGATTTAGGAAAGTTTATGTTCTGATAAAAATCCAAATTTTGATGTTAACTGTCTGATAGGGGTTTCCAATAGCTTTCTATTTTCTTGTTTTATTTTTGTTTTTTAGGATGAACTTATCTGAATTAATATTTTGAAAACACAACAAGAATTTGTAAAATAATTGTTTCTTTAAGACCTAAAGTCTAAACAATAAGTGTATGTTCAAGAATCATACATGATCCTCCTTGATTTCCACTGGTTTTTGAAAAAGAAATACACTTCAAGTAGACTCACTCTTAAGGTAAAAAAGGTCATCATTATACTCAACAACCCACATCTTAAAATTGCATTGACTCACACAATCATGGCACCCCTTAGGGGGCGCCCATGTTTTTGTCTTTTCCAAGTGTGTACTCAAAGTTAGATTTCTCAATGCCTTGATCAAACGGTCCTTGGAAATTATATGGTGAGTGTCTTGGGGGAAAATTCTTCCCACCCCTTGCACTGCGAGTATTACAATGTTTGGTTACTGACTCAACTAGATTCTACACTATGGTTCATAGATAAGGTATCTGTTCAAAGCGGTAATAGATAAAATCCCTCAGGAAACCTCCCAATATTTAGAACAAAGATTTTGGGGATGGTTATCTTGCACACTTCTGTTGAATTGTGGGTTCCCCAAATTCACTTTTGATTAGAGTGGGTTGGAAAACTTGGCTTTGGTTGTTCCCATTTAGGTTGTTCTCGTAGGGTGAGTACTTTTTCCCACTATGACAGGCCTTCTAAAGGACTTAAAAAGCGTAAATTGCATGAAAACAAAGGTTGAGTCTAGTATTTTGATCACCCATTTAAGGGGAGAGCATAAGCCTATCACCACACAAGCACAACAATCAATTTTCAAGTTTTAAACCCAAAAGATAATTTTCTATTATAGGTGAAGATATTGCTTCACAAAATTCATGATGTTAATTTTAATTGAGATAGCAATGTATGATGACTACCGTAGGATTGGTGTATTTTAATCCAAATGACTACCCTAGGATTGGTTCATTTTAATCCAAATCCAAAAACCAGTGAGTTGCTAATGTTCTTTTTAACCAACTTTGACAAAGCTTGTGTAGATGGTTAATTTTAAGCCCAAAGTAATGTTATTTGGTCCTAAAGCATGAATTAAAAATAGCATATGATGGGTTATTTTCCCATGAGTATTTGAAAAAACTATTACAATGGATATAATTCTTTTTCTTTCACTTCAATGCTCCATTTTCCTCTTAAAACCTGCAATAAATGCTCAAAATGTTAGATGCGATCAAAAAATAAGAAGATATAAGGGTTAGATGAATGATTAAGCATAAAACCCTAAAACTTAGACCAAGTTACAATGTGATTTGACTTTAAATGTAAAATTGAAACTTTTAACTCTACAAAAAGTTATAAATACCTATACCATTGCATAGCTTATGAAATTATACCCCATTTCAAAAACAAAAGCTTCGAAAAAAACCTTCGTATGACCAAGATATGGTCATTTTAAGATTGACTATGCAAGCGCTAAAACAAAGGTCAGAAGCGCTATAGAATTTATCAGAAGCTCTACTTCATTAAAAGCACTAAAACATAGGTCGGAAGTGATACAAAATTTATCAGAAGTGCTACTTCATTAAAAGCACTAAAATAGAGGTTAGAAGAGCTACAAAATTTATTAGAAGCGATAAAGTATCTGGTAAAAGCATTAAAATAGTCATCAGAAGCACTAAAGTATATTCAAAAGCACCATAGTTTTTGTTGAAGTGCTGAAACAAACCTTTGAAGCATTATATTTGTCCTCGGAAGCGCTATAGTTTTCGTCAGAAGTGCCAAAAAATCTCTCGATCGTGCAAAAATGAATATGCTAGAATCCTATACGACACTTTTCAGAAAAGTTTTGTGAAATATGGGGTTAGGCCCCATGGTGGGCACCAAATTGTAAGTGTGAATAAGTAAAACAAGTAAAATAACTAGAAACACTTCTTAATAAGACATTATATCAAGATTCAATCAACAACTTAACTAATTAAAAGCATAGAAAACTTGAAAGTGTCTCATTGTCTCCTATCTCTAAAGATATATTAAATCAGAGAAAGCTCTCAAATTTGATAAGCTCGGTGACTGTTAAAATGCCAATCTAAAGAATAGAGTGATGCTAAATGCAATGAAAAAATCCTATATGATGATACTTAAATGATAAAGGAAACTATTGTAATCTAAATTAACATGAAACTATGATGATGAAGCTACAGTAAAACTACTATGCAGTCGTGATATGAATTCTACTTATGCTATGATGTTAAGATGCTTATTGCTATGATTTCTTTCCTGCAGAGTAAGATTGCATAAAGTTGGGATCCATTTCCAATATTGTGAGGTTGTTTTTATAGATTTCCTAGCAGCACATTTGCACAGGGGTAGCAAAGTAGAGGTTTGGATTCAATCTAGACGATTGAATGGTGAGAGATGGAGAGGTTTGAACTGATTATGAGAATGAGTCCTCCCCATGAGGCAAGAGGATAGGAAGGATCAGGGAGAGAAGATTGAGAGGATTGCCTGTAAGCTTTCCCGTGAATGTTAGTCACATTAAATTAGACATTTGATATATAATTTTGGTAGGTGAGTGAATAGAGGAAAATTGATTTATACCTTTATTTGAATTATTTTTATTTATCCAAATTAGCAAAATGAGGATAATTAATTTAATAAAAAAAAACTATAGAAGTTTTTTATTAAATTAAATAGAAGAAATATGATAATTAAATAATAAATTATTTAACCTTTGTTTAATTAATTAAGATTGAATGATGTGATTAAGATAGAATAAATAGGGAAATTTGATAATTAAATAAAACAAGGTATTTAATTTTTTTTAGTTAATTAAGATGAAATAATAGTAGAATTAGAAGAATTTAAATAATAATTTAAATGTGAACTATACAAATAAATATTTGTATTTATTCAATAGTAGAGGAATTTAGGATAATTAATCAAATAAGTCATATTTAATTAATTAGATTCTCCAGACCATTTTTAGGTGTATACAATACTATTGAGGACATATATCTCCTCTTTGAGGACCACTCTTTTGTCCTTACATCTGTTGCTACTTCAAAGTCTAGTATTTCTTCTTTGAAAGCTTCCAATGACTTCTTGGAGCATGGCATGCATAGTCTTCCTGATTTTTTTTGTGGTATGATCTCATGACCAGTATTTCAAACTTGTTTATGGAGATACATATTGCAAATTTGGGAGACATTATTAAGTGTATTCATCTTCTCTTTGATGAAGATGGTTCCTCTTCAATTGTTGTGAGGAAACACTTTGATCCTCTTGTTCATTCTCTACATGATCATTCCTTTTAGTTTGACATGAGTGTGGATACCTTGAATCATCATTTGGAGGGGACATCTTGAAAGGAGATACTTGTGTCATTTAATGGTGTTCTACATTAGTCTATAGGATATTTTGATTGTGACATCTTTTAGTATCGACACGGGGATACTTGATCCAACTTCAGACACTTCATACATATTTTACTTTCTTCCTACATATTCCTTTCAAGAATGGGAAGAACTCTTTCATCCATTCATGGTTTTGTTTCTTCTTAAATGGAGGAATGTTGTTTAGAAAGATCAAATCATCTTCAAAATTCAATGTCAAGCTTTTACCATTGCAGGAGATTCACCATTGAGGTGGGGGGGTTGCATGGTCTCTTTTCTTCTCTCTTATGGTAGGTCTTTTTCCTCACATGGGGTTTTTGTCCTCTCATGCACCATTCAGAGCCTTTTTATCTCTCTTTTGGGTAGGAGTTTTGTCCCACTAGATTTTCTCCTTTTTTTCCATTTGTGAGATAATTCTTTGCATTTGTACATGGGTAGCTAACATGGCCTCATTTTTCAAGACCTGCCATCTTTTACATCCTCCTAAGTTGTGCTTAAGGGGGGGTGTTGGTGTAGGTTTTTATTTTCCCTTAGTCCTAGGTTTTTCCTACACTTAATAAAGCTTTCTCGGGACAATAAAGTGAGTTTATTAATAGGAAATAATTTTAAGGTGTACCCTTCCTTAAAGGGTGGAACCACTTTCCACTTTTTGTGGCATCCTCCACTTTTGGTGGACCATATCCACTTTTTGTGGCATCATTCACTTTTGGTGGTCCATATCCACTTTTTGTGGTTTATTCCTATTGGTTGGATTCTCCACCTACATCCTCTCCTTAGTTCTATATAAGCTCACTACCTAGCTTGTATTTGTATACTCTTGCATATTCTTGCTATCTTTTGGTATGCATATTTGTAGTGTATCATTTCAACTTGGAAGATTTTAATGCAATATTGTCACATTGGCATTGCATGATCTCTCAGAGTCTTGGTTTGCATTCTTATTTTTATTCAATTTATGTAACTTTTATTCTCTCTTAAAATTTTCCTTTGGTTATTAAATCTATTTCAGATTTCCAACAATCTTCTCTCCTAAGTTGCACTTAATGGGGGGTGTTGGTGTAAATAAATTTCTTGTACCTAGTTAATTATTTCATTAGGTAATTAGGTGACTTATTCACATGTTAAGTTTACTTAGGCTCTAATATTCCTTCTAGAAGGATGAGTTGTCTTTTCTAGAACTTATCTTATCCTAAGTTGTTAAGACTTAGTTATCTCATGTGATAAGATTAATACACTTTTTATGATCTTGTCTAATCCCATTCACCACCTTGCCTTTACAAAAATGTGTCATATGTACTTTTCCATATTTAATTTGGCATTCTTGCATTCTTAATGATAGCATGATATTTCTATCATTTCTCTCTTGTGGAAGATATTTTGTCTTGCAAGTGATCTTGGGGTGTTTGAGGAGTTCAACATAAACTCCTACACACGCCATGAACTTTGGCATTGGTTCTATTAATCTCTAAAAAGAACCACTTGGCCAATTTAAATTGATTAGAAAATCCCTCCCTAGCAAGCCCCAAGACATCATAAATTTCCTCTTTATTTGCATGGAAGTAAGAAAAATATTCAGACAAAGGAGGAATGTTAGCAACATATATGTTATCCTTGGCATTGTTAAATATCCAATATACTGAGAGGGGGGATGAATCAGTATATTATTAAACTTATTAAACAAATACCATCCAATTAATCCAATGCATATGCAAATT
>CM021101.1:231167081-231238883 GCA_007115665.2 Sequoiadendron giganteum | reverse complement strand
TTGTACTTTTACCCCAATGGAGTAGTCTATTTTCATATTGTGGTTGATACAAGCCTCTTGTTCTATTTGTACTTGATTGTTTCCATGATCCTTACTTGCAATCTATATGTATGTGGATCCATATTTAATCTCTCTCAAATATTGTGGAGTAATGCTTAAGATAATTGCATTACTTAAGAGTTGTCTTGGATCTTGGATCTTGGATCTTTGGAAGGCACATGTAAACTTGGAGATCTCTTTCCTATTTCATGTTTAGAAAATTTTCATATCATTTTATAATAAATATTTCATATTTATACATTCAAATTTGTATCAAAGAAAGTTTTATTAAACCATATTTTTGGGGAAATATGTAGAGGGTTTGTTGTATTCATTTTGAACTCATAAAATTATGCATATAGAAATTTAAGAATGTTGTAGTTTGGTTGTCATTGATGTCAAAATTTCATTGGAGTATGTTGTAGTTTGGTTGTTTGATTGTCAAGTCTTTGAGAAATAATCCGCATTTATCCAACAATGATGTTTTTCTCCTATGGTTTGGAGATTAGCTTTAGGTTGTGTTAAGGCATGTATGATCCAGGTTTCAAGTCATTTGAATTATTAGAAAGGTGTTTTTGATAGTGTAATGGAGTGAATTTTCACCCCTAGTAAAATTCCCTATTTACATCACCCTCACCTTAGAAAATGTGATTCTGATGATGCAATTTCCACATCTTCCACCTTTCCCCATCCACCCGATAGCTCATTTTCATGTCAGTGGAGGAATTTTTTCAAGGATGCACGCACACCACATGGACGTCTATGTGTCACATTGTCATCCTAATAGAGTTTTCACCTTTAGAATCCATAGAGGTGTTACATTTCTCCATTAGACATGAACCATAACGCGTCCTTCCCCCTTGACCGATACAAAACAACTCTTTTTCCTTGTCCTTTCCATTTAAATTGTTTAACTCTTCATTTTATCTAACTTATTCACTCTCTCTCGCTTATGAACTAAATTCTTGATGCTCTCTTGATCAACTACACATTTCCAAGATTCATCACCACTCCATTGTCGCAGCAATTTTTTGGTTTTCTTGGCTCCTTCATTCCACTTGTTGCAATAGTGTTGTTGGAGAACTTGCAAGCTCATTCCTTCCTCTACCTTCTTTGAGCGCATGTAGCTATGAAGGTGATATCCTCCATTGTCCATTTCTTTTGCATCATTGTATTTACATAGTAACATATTCTTTTTGTGTTATTGCTTGGCACATCTACTTCCATACATGTCTTTATCATTTTCTACACTCGTTGCTATCTGATAGTCCATGGAGGTGGAAACACCAAAGTGGGGGATTGACTGAGGAAGTCTTCTAAATACAATCCCAACATTTTCCTTGGTATTATTTGTGTAGGTACTTCTCGATTGGATTTGTTCAAATAATCAAGTTGCAAGGAGTTCAATACCGCTTTCTCACTTTCTTTTTCAATTCAAACATAATTTAGTTAAAGTATTCTTCTTGTTATATTTCATTTTTGTGCTTTCTCAATGTTCTATCATAGCATAAAACTTTACTAGTTAGGTTTTTAGTTTCTTTTTGAGTGTTTTGATCTATCTCTTAGACCTTCTATCTGTATGAATACCGATGCATCACTGAGATGCCAACACATTGTGCTAGTGTTTGTATCCTTCACTACCATCATCAAATAGTGGGTTATCTATGTAGTAGATTAAACTCTAGAAATCAACTCATTTGACCTTTTTAAGTATTCGGGTTAGTAGGACAACGATAACTAGATTTCTCTTCATTTTCAACTTTGGCATCTTAACCTTCCTAAATCACTTAGCAAAGCTTGAGGTAGATCAAGGTAGCCTATTTCTTAGGACTCTCTCATGACCTAGAGTCCTGGAGCAGCCTATCCCCCTCCTCTACATATAGTGATAGACTTTTAAATTTAGTGTTGATTCTATGAGGATGTTCTTAGTGGTATAAATATTGGCTCTACATATCCCCGCACTTACAGATTTGTTCTTGTGGTTCAAAATTTAATTTCATGGAGATGTGAAGGCCTTATATCCCAAGTTTCATGTCTTTAATCCTTTCATGAAGAAATTTATAAGTGACAAAGTGTAGGACTGTGTTATCAAATGGTTGGCTTTAATTTTTTTCTACTTGCGCCAATAGAAGGTTGTGAATTCCAATTGTATGAGTTTGTGTGGACACTCCACGTGTCCCATAGTGTCTCTAGTTTGAAGTACATGTAGATCTTTCTTGTTTCCAATAATGCACATATGTTTCAGATCATTTTATGAAGATATGTTATTGCTAAGGCTGACTAAGGCATGTTGATGTTGTGTGCCACAAGTTAAAGTTTTTTTGAAACCTATGGAGTGTTTGAAGGTGTTTTATGGGTCATTTTGACTCATCTGGGAGAAGTGCAAGGAATTTTTTATCAGTCATGTGTACTTCCAATGATGTGAGGGATAACATGCTACAAGTTACATGTTTTCTTTCTTATGCCCAATCTATTTTGAATTTGTGAAGTGTGTAGATGATTCCTAATGAAGATCAAAGGTGTGAAGAAATTTTAGAACCTGATTAATCATGTGTTCAGATCCATAAGGATTGTTCCTCTTCTTAGTGTCACATGTAGTCTTTTGGGTCTTATCCTCTACATGTTTCATGCTGATTATTTTATCCTTAGTTAACTTAGAGATGTAATATTTTTGTTACTATAGGTTGAAATTTAGTGTAATCAATGTAATATCATGTATAAATTGTAAACCTAGTTTATCTATGGTAAGGTTTGGTGTGATGCATTATGACAATTGTGTAAGTGACTAAAAGAGAAAGAGCAGTAGTGGTAGATCATGTTTGGTTTCATCTTGATCATATCTCAATGATAGAAGGAAATTGAAGTGTGCTTAATTGTTTTTTGGAGGTAGTAAGCTGAAGGAAAGACTTCTTGATTGTTGAAAGTAGTGAACTAGTAAGAAGTTGAGAACATGTCTGAAGAAGTGACACAACAGAATTGGAAACATCAAAAGAGAAGTGACAAGGAAAAATCACAATCATCAAAAGGAGTGAGCTTAATTATCAATTCTAGATGGTGGGAGGACTGTCATTGTGTAATATTTCTTGAGTGTGTGCTCAGATCAAGTAGTTATATCTTCCTTGGGTTGTATCCCTAAAACAAAGTTATATAATCAAGTAGTTGTAGCTTCCTTGGGAGTGACCCTAAAACTATTATCAAGGAATTGTAACTTCCTTGGGTTGTATCTGTAACACGAAGTTCTAAATGATGTTCATATTGTGAGGTTGGATTAGGACACTAGCTCCTAGTAGCTTTTCTCACTATTTTTTTCCCCTATGGGGTTTTCCAAGTACATCTAGTGTTGTGTTGTGTTGTGCATTGTCTTCATCTTTTATGTTCTTTCTTATGTGGTAGAGTTAAAGCATCTATTTTTTTTGGAGGGTTTGAGATTTGATAGAATATTGATTCACCCCCCTCTTAGTATTCCAATATGTTCAGTAATTGGTATCAGAGTAGAGTTCCTTAGAAGAATTCTAATAGCTTGAGGAAGATTCAAGATGGCACAAGAAGGATCTAACAAGGTGCCTTGTTTTGATGGAACAAATTTTACTTTTTAGTGATTCAGGATGGAAACCTATTTGACCTTATTAGGGTTTGGTGTTTGGAAATCAGTCAAGGATGGTTATACTCTTCTTTCTACTCCAACTGATTTGACAAAGATTAGGGCCTATGAGATTTATATAAATGTTAATAATGCTACCTTGAGTGGACTAGAAAACTTTGAACTTGTAAAAGTAATGCACTAAAATTCAGCAAAGGAAGCATAGGAAAATATTAGTGGCATCTATGAAGGAGACATTAAAGTAAAACAAGCCAAGTTGTAGATCTACAAAGGTAAGTTTGAGAACCTAAAAATATCATAGGATAAAGATATTCCAAGATATTTCCTTTGGGTAGATGAAGTGGTCAATGTAATCAGAGGACTTGGTGAAGATCTAAAAGAATCCATGGTGGATAAAAAGGTACTGAGATATCTTCCTAAAGCTTATAGTCCTAAATTATCTTCTATTGAGAAATCCAAAGATTTAGATAAAAATTCAATGGATCAATTATATGGTGCCTTCATTGCATTTAAAATGAGAGATTTTGACAAAGAAGATCCAAAGAAGGAAGAAAATTTCAAAGACAGTAAGAAGGAGATGTATGAAGCATCTTATCAGAGTAGTGATACTAATGAAGAAGAAGAAAACTTTGTAAGGAAGTTGAAGAGGGGTACTAACAAGTACAAAGGTAAGCTACCTTTCAAATGTTTTAAGTGTGGAGAGATTGTTCATTTTGATTCTAAATGTCCCTTGAAATATTTTGAAAAGAGAAACAAAGATTCAAGAAGAAATAAATTCAAAATTAGTCTCTACTCCAAGGAATATTCTTTCTCTTCAAAGGATGATGAATCTAGTGGTCTGGATAATGAGGATGAAATCCTATTTTGGCTACTGAGAAGATTGAAGATTCAAGAGTTGTGTGTGCTTATTTTCATGTAAAATATGAGGAAAAATCTTGGGTGATTTGTAGTGGTTGTTCTAACCACATGATAGGGGATAGGAGAAAGTTTATCAAGCTTGTGAAGTGGAATGGAGGCATAGTTAAGCTTGGAGATGATACTTTAGTATAGATTTGTGGAAAAGGTACAATAAGTATTGATGGAAAGCACAAGATACAAGAAGTTCTTTATATTAAAGGTCTTAGGAACAATCTTCTTAGCATGATTATGATATGCATAAATGGATATAATCTCATATTCAATGAAAGAGGATGTGAAATTAGAAAAGGAAAGTTTGGAAAATTGGTTGTAGAAGCATCTAGAACTAATGGTGGCATATAAAATCTAAGGGATGTTAATGGGAGAAGTTATCTTGTGGGACAAGTGAGTGAATGTTGGATTTGGCATAAGAGAATGGGGCACATCAATTTTGATAATCTTGTGAAGATAAATTCATTACATGTAGTAAGAGATATGCCTAAGATAATCAAGTCTGCAAGTACTTTCTGCAAGGAATGTCAATTCGAAAAGAATAATAGGATAAGCTTCAATTCCAAAGAGTATTTTTCTTCTATACCATTTGATTTTCTTCATACTAATTTGTGTGGACCTACCAAAATAAAAATTATGAAAGGAGAAATGTATTTCATGCTTTGTATTGATGATTTCTCTAGGATGACATGGGTTACTTTCTTGTAAGAAAAAAATAATTCTTTTAGTAGATTCAAGATTTTCAAATCAATGGTTGAGAATGAAATTAATGATAAAATAAAGTGCTTAAGGTTTGATAAAGGAGGTGAGTTCATATCAAATGATTTTAATGATTTTGTGAAGTACATGGAATAAGGAGGCATCCATCTTTTGCTAGAAATCCTCACCTGAATGGGGTAGTGGAAAGAAAGAATAGGGTTGGTCAAGAGATGGAAAGGACAATGCTAATGGAAGAAAATATGCCTGATGTTTATTGGAAATAATTATTTCATACTATAGTCTATATTCTCAATAGAGGTTTATTAAGGCTTAACAACACTAAGACCCCATATGAGTTATGGTATGGAAGACTAGCATCTGTCAAGTATTTTAGAGTCTTTGGAAAAAAATGGTACATTAGAAGAGATGAAGATAACTTGGGAAAGTTTGTTTCAAGAGTTGATGAAGGTATTTTTTGGGATATTCATCTCAGAGTAAAGCATACAAGTGCTTCAACAAATGACTGAGAAGAATAGTTGAAAGTACAAATGTTAAGGTTGATGAAAATCTGCATCATAATATGAATGAAATTGAGGACTGTAGATCTAATGCACCTCCCTACTCCGAAGAAGAATAAGAAGAAGTTGAAGAGAAAGAAGTAGTATAAAAGCACAATAAGATTCATATCAAGTATGTTCAAAGGAATCATTCAGAGGATCAAATTATTGGAGATAAGAATGAAGGAGTGTTGACCAAGAGAAGGCTTGGAAAGACAAATAAAAAAGTAAAATTTTGTTTGTTATCAAAGATAGAACCAAAAAAAAATGTTGATTCTAGCAAGGATGAAAGATGGATACAAGAAGGGGTTGGGGCCCTATCTCAGTTGGCTAAACCTTTCCTATTGCAGGAGGTTGGTCATGAGGTCTATTCTCCCCCACCCTCGTGGTACTAGGGGCATGTCATGCCAGCTCTACCAGTCATGTTAAAAATTTTACCAAGTGCACTATATTTTATAGGGGGTTGTGCTACCTGATTCTTGTAGTCTTAAAAAAATTATGGATACAAGAAATGGAAGAAGAATTGAATCAAATTGAGAATAATTAGACTTAGGAACTAGTTCCAAGGCCTACAAGCAAAAATATGATAGGAACAAAGTGAGTTTTCAAGAATAAGTTAAATGAAGATGGAGAAGTTGTAAGAAACAAAGAAAGATTGGTATGTAAAGGCTATTCATGGGTAGAAGGAATTTATTTTGAGGATACTTTTTCTCCAGTAGAAAGAATAGAAAAAATTATAACGTTTCTTTCTTTTTCAACCCATAAGGACTTAAAAGTATATGAGATGGATATTTGGAAGAAGCCTACATAGAGGAACTTGATAGATTTCAGTTATTAGAAGACCCAAACATGGTGTGGACTCAAAAAGGAATTATATGGCCTCAAAAAAGCTCCTAGGGCTTGGTATGCAAGGTTTGACAAGTACTTACTTCAGCAAGGTTTCAAGAAAGGTATTGTAGATAGTAATCTTTACTTCAAGATTGAGGATGAAATAATTTTTATAGTTGTTGTATAAGTTGATGAAATAATATTTGGTGGAGATGATGAATGTGCAAGAATTTTTTTGAAGAAATATATAAGTAATTTGAAATCTCAATGATAGGTAATTATCCTTCTTTCTTGGTCTTCAAATTGCTCAACTAAATTATGATATCCTTATTTCTCAAGCAAATTATGTCAAGGAAATGTTGAAGAAGTTTGGTATGGAATATTGCAAACCAATGAGTAATCCTATGGTAATTGGTTGTCATTTGAGAAAATATGATGAGCCTCCCCTAGCTGATCAGACTCTCTATAGATCTTGATTGGGAGCTTATTGTACTTATCTACCTCAAGACCTTATATTATGGATGGCATATGTTTGGTTACAATATTTCAAGTTAATCCTAAAGAAACTCATATGAAGACAATCAATAGGATCTTCATATATCTGAAAAGCACTCTATATTATGGATTGTGGTATCTAAAATGTAATGACTTCAATCTAAGTGGATACACTGATACTAATTGGGCTAACTGTGTTGATGATAAAAGGAGTCCTAGTGGTGGTGATTTTTGTTTGGGAAACAAGTTGGTTTCATGGAACAATAAGAAGAAAGTGTAGACACATAAAAATTTCCTACATGCAACCTTGAACATTGATTTGATTTTTTAAAATCAAATCTCAGCCATTCAATTCAAATTTTAACCTAATGTTTCCCTAACCTTAATTTGTAGTTGTCACATTTAATTCAAACCATTTATCTTAGGGAACCTGTCATTTTTTAATCTTGGCCCTCCATTCAAAATTAGCACTTCTATAAAATGCCTAAATCAACCTCATTTTGACATATCTTAATCTCTTGACATCTTCCATACTCTTACACTTCTTTTCATTTTTCTAACATTGTCATTTTGTAGGTTTTTCTATTGCATGTAGGCTTTAGTTTTCACTTGCATTGTCATATGGAATCCTTCAATATTTTCTAGGACATGTCATAGGCACATTTTCTCACAAAAATCTAAGGGCAAACCACATATTTGCAGAAAATGGAGAAGGGCTATGGAGGTGAATCATGGAGGTTTTGAGGAGCTTTGTTAACATTGTTCCTTGTTTTTCTTTGTTTCCTCCTTTGTGCTTCATAGTTATACTAAGGTTTTATTTATCACTAGGATTTAATACTAACCTTAGAAGTATACCCCAGTTACATTGGTGAGCCCGACGTTTTATGAAGTTTTACAAAATTTCTAGATTTTATCTTTTTCTTTTTAGTAGATTAGAGGTTTTGGGTTACTAATATTTTGTTTGCAGCATGTGGCACAGAGTCTAACCCTTGTTTGTTTGTATTTTTAATCTTTTCACAATCTTAATCAAACAAACAACTCATTACAAGCTACAACTTACATTTACATTTCATGAGGATAAAATGAACATGCATTCACATTCATAGGCTTAAAATGAACTTGCATATTCATGAGATCAGATTTAAAATGAACATTGTTGGTCTCACATTGGCTTAAAGTTTAGAAAGAACAAAGTGTTTGAGTTGTTTGTCTCACTTTACAATTTTGATAACTAAAATGAACAAGTGTCTAAACATTGTGTAACCTGATTCAATAATAAAAGTATCCTCTCCCCTTGCACACTTGTGTGATCTTGGGTGCAAGAGAAACTATTATTAAATCTAGGAATTGGGCCTTCCTTGCTGGGAAAAAGTACTCACCCCAAGGTGACTCAAACCAACAATGAAGCTTTTTAGCCAAGCTACTCCCGACCGGTATACAAATGTGAATCCTAATGGAAAACTTAGGATTACAAGTACAGATGTGTCACACAGATAAGTGAATTCCCCAAAACCTTGTTGAGCATGACCTATTCAATATAGAATTCCTCCTTATCGGAGCTAATATTGCCTCATTTGTGGCCACTCGAATGGGTTCCCTAACTAAAAACTTTTGTGTAGAAGCCAAAAAACCTATCTATTCTTTGGTGCAGCAACGGTCGTTTCCAAGGCATCCACATTCTCCCAGTTCTTAGTAGAGGTGATAAGATTGCCATGGGAGATTTATGGGAGCTTGAAGCTTGGTTGACCCGAGAAGTGAGTGCAATGTAAGGGGGAGCCTATGTGGCCAAGCTTCTAAATCACCCACTAAGAATAATTTTGGTTGGAGTAAAATCTGCATGGAATACAAAGAATATAGTCCTTTCCAACCATAGGATTGTGCTTTTCTTTTATGTGATTGTTTTCACAAATTTCAAATACAATGTGTTTTCCAAGTGTTTTTTCAAAACCAATGAACAAATAAACACTTTTCACAGATCTAGAACAACACCTTCAAATGGAAACAATCCAAATATTTTCCAAAATTTTAAACAAAACCAGCCTTTTTCACTCTGTATTGCATTTTTTGTCCCCACATCTGATATATTGCACAACATTTGAGCCTCTGAAAACTGCAATCACTCTATTAAGCCACATTTTCAATCTAGAAAGCTTCTTTTTCTTTGGAGTCTTTGTCCAAAACCAAAAATAGAATTGCTCAAATCCTCCATCCTTGAAGTTTTCATTTGCATTTCATTTTTCATAGGTCTACCATTGCACTTCTTTAGTTGCATCCTTAGGTTTCACTGTCATACATAAATCCTCATTTTGCAGACTTTAGAATAGGAACCCTTGCCATACTTTGCCACATCTTTGTTTTCAAAAGTAGGTTGTCATTGGACTTAATCAAAATCATTTCCTTTAGTCTTTGTCCTTTTTTGAGCTATTTCCAACTCATTAGTGTAGTGCTGAAACCCTACTTTGTCACCTTGTCAATTAGTCCTTCAAACAAGTCCCTTGACACTCCAAAATTGAGACATTGACTACACTTTGAATGGTTAAGTGTACCTTTCCTTAAGTCTACCAATACTAAGTGCATCATAGAACTCCTTTCATTTTCATTAGAGCACCTTTAGTCTCCCTCATTCTAGTCCTCATTGGTCTCATTACATTTGACATTTCCCTTTAGACACCATTGTCATTATAGAATTTTTTATTTTAAAAAAAAAAAAAACCAAAAAACATAGTGTCATATCATTTGCATTTTCTCATCCTTCATCCTCCCCCATTTTAAGCAAGACTTTTATAGTTGAAACAAGACTACAAAGAAAAAGAAGAATGGATCCCTTTGGACAAGGCAATAACTTTTATAATTTCCCTAATGAAATGAATGCAAATACGAACATGGGAAACTCTTTCATAAATCCATTTGGTGAAATGAGCATTCCATATTCCTCACACAACCCTTTTGAACCATTTCTATGAAGAGATGAGAGTATACAAGTATTTGAGGAAGATATACATGCTGCTGCACAAAATCCTAAAGTGGCCTCCTTTGTGGAATAATTAGTCCTATAAGATTCAAATAGATATATAGCCATGCTCCTCAACCAAGGGGATAGGTTGCCAAAAGGATTTGACATTAACACCTTAAGAGTTGCATCCCCCGATCATACCACTCAAAAAAGTCAATCAAACTCAACACCATCACATGATGCAAAAAATACCTCCATAGGAGCCACAACACACAATGTCTCACATACCATTAATGCTACCTCCATTGGTGCTACCACCACTCAAACCACAACAAACACAACCAATGAGGTCAATACAACATCTATTGGAGGAACATCAACAAACACAACATTGCATTTAATTCCACAACAAACATCCACAATTCTATCATAAAGTATTTGATCAACATTTGGGGCTTCAACTAACACAATAGGAACCAATATAGCAAACCTCTTGGGAGCTTCATCAAACTCTTTGATTGGATCCTCAACTAATGCCATGGAAAAAAACTTGTTAAACCCCTTTGGGAGAAACAAAATATGAGTTGTCATTCAAGGACCTCAATCCAATGTCCCTAGCTCATCTCAAATCAATACCAACACCAATTTCCCCCTAAAACAAAACACGAATATACCACATGGTCACATTTACCAATTTGGGCAAGGCAACCAAGTAACACAACACAATACTCCATTTGGCCATCAAAATTCTCAAGGACAACAAGGTCCACAGATCTAATATAACATGGCTAGAACACACATTCCCACCTATACATCTTAATTCCATACACATCAACACATCCCCAATAAAAAAATTCATTACCAACAAGTGCCAAACCAAAACACACAATTTTCTCATCGCCAATACATCCCAAATCAAAACACATCATCACAACAAGTGGGAACTCAAGCTATACCTATCACCAACATGTGTGATGCCACAAACAACCCTATTGTAGAGGCACTCACACTTAAACGTGTTGCACTTCAAACTCAAGTAGAAAACTTGCAAACTTCCAACAAAAAGGCTCACACGCCATATGACTTATGTTTGTATCCTTTTGACACAAACTTGTGCATGCCACCGTTCCCACTAGTATATGTGGTACCAAACTTTTCTAAATATAGAGGCAAAACTAATCCCATCGAACACATCAGAGAATTCACAACCAGTTGTGTGGGTGTTGCCTATGAACATACTTATCTGATGAGACTCTTTTCTAGGAGTCTCGCAGGTCACACACTTCAATGGTTCACATAGTTGCCTAAAGGAATAAAATCATGGGATGAATTAGCCAATAATTTTGTCAACAATTATGCCTATAACATTTATATAGACATTGACATTGCCTTATTATGTAGCCTTACTTAAGAGGACATAGGCGAGACATTTATTCCATTTTTCCAAAGATGGAGAAATTTAGCAAGTCGATGTCCTGTGGAAATACCAGAAAAAGAAAAGGTCACCATGTTTGTGCAAAATCTCCTTGGACCACTATGATATGGCCTACAAGTCCATTGTTGGATAACTTTCATTAACCTTGTCGGAAAAGGATTTCAACTCAAAAAAGCCCTAATTTCCAAAGGCAAACTCAAATATGGCAGCAAAAACACCAACACCAAAACAAAAACAAATCCAAATCCCCCCACCAACAAAAGAAAATACAGGGTCAAAAACAAGCATATCACTAATGATGGAATTGTTGACACAAAAAAAGTAAATGTGATGGGTCTTATAATTACCCTCAAAGGAGTTCAATCCCAAAATACACCAGTGACCACACCAACACCAACTACTAATTCCATCCAAAACAACCCCGTCCAATGCAACCAAAGACAACCCCGCCAACCAAGACAATTTCCTCAAAAACGCACATACACCCCCTTGGGTGAACCAATCGAAGTTGTCCTCAAGAAGCTTATTCAAAATGGTGTCGTCACATTACCGGACCCTTGACCATATGACCCTAGCTAGTTCGAGCCATCATGGTGGGATGATAATGCATTTTGTGATTACCACCATATAAAAGGGCATAAAAATCCCTCGTATCGACAATTAAGAAATATCGTACATGATTTTATTAAAAATCATACCATTAAACTTGATAGTCAACAATTTGCTTCTAATTCAGACCATACAATTCACAAAAATCCACTACAAGATCATGGTTCGTGTAATCCCTCATCGTCTAGTGCAAAGAATAATGACAATCGAGCCAATTACACTCGTGCTACCTTTAACTATTCTAGTGGAGCCATCATTAATCATCTCTGAGTTGTTGATGAATATGTCAATACAATTACCATCTAGAAAACTCTGGAGTGTAATGTTTATACCTGTAGAGGCAAGGTCACAATACCAAGTCCTTTTGCTAGACAACCCAAGATCACAATACCTGGTCCTTCTGCAAAACCGCTACAACCTAATGGAGAATTTAATCTTATTGAGCAACTGAACAAAATGCCTGCCCAAATTTCCATCCTTGAGTTGCTCTGCATTTCACTTGCACACAAAGCCATATTGGACAAAGTCCTACAAGAGACTTTTGTACCAATCGATATTAATGTCAACCACTTTGAAACCATGGTTTGATACTTGACTTCCCTCAATCACCACCTTTTTAGACCTTGACTATTCCTCACCAAAGCCATCTCACAATGATGCACTACATATAGAAGTCTTCATCCATAAACATAAGGTTAGACGAATCTTAGTAGATGGCAGAGTAGGATTGAATATCTTCTCTCTAAAACCGGTTAAAGCTCTCAGCTTCTCTGATGCTTGTGTGGATGCTACAAAGAGTATTGTAATAAAGGCATATGATGATGAGGAATGCTCCTCTAAGGGTATTATCACACTTCCAATTCATGTGGGGCCGGTCATCATAGATACAACATGTAAAGTCTTGGATCATGATCTACCTTACAATGTCTTGCTTGGTCAACCTTGGATCCATGCCTTAAAGGCCATACCCTCCACTTACCATCAATGTTTGAATTTCCCCTTTGATGGAACTAAAATCACTATACCAGGAGATCCTAACCCTTTCCAACACTATACCAATTTGAGAGCTACTTCAGAGCACCAAGTGCCCATCAACCGTGAGGCTTCAACATCCAACCCATCCAAATAAATTGATCCATCCACATCCACTCCTTCAACCTCCACCACATCATCCAATACTACCATACCAAGCACTGACTCTAAATATTAAGATCTAGGACCTCGGTTGCGGAGAATTAAAACTGAACATGGCCTATTGTATCACAACAATACCAAGCCACCCAAATTTTATGGTCGGCCTTGTCTCATGGTGGAGCCCAAACAGACTTTCAAGGTTCCTCTGAAAATGACCTTCACACTGTGGGGAGACATGAATGATGAGGAAATTACAAACATATCCACTTGGATCTACAAAGACCCAGAAGAACTACCCTCGCTACCAGTACACAAATATGGAAAAGGCTATGACATCATGAAAACAACATGGTTTTGATGGAACTAGTGGCCTTGGGATAAACAACGCCGGAAGTCGAGAGCCTATCATACCTTCTCAGAGACCAAAGTATCTAGGGCTAGGGTTCGAGCAACTCATAATTGATGATCAATGTACCAATGTACTTTTGAGTGAGGACGTGACGACTCCTAAAAGTGTCGAGACAATCGAAGATTCCTATACCGAAATCGATTTGCATGAATGGGAATGGGATTCTGATAAAACTCTCAGCGACAATGATAGTGATTAACTATTTCTAGAACCTAGTGAACCCTCTTTTGAGGAAATATTCAGACACATGTATAATATTGACCCTCTGGATGACCATTCTAAACAAAAAGAATGGGTAAGCATTTTCTGGGCACCAAATGATTATAAACCTAAATTGTTGCCACTAATGCCTGACTTGTCCCACCCCATTCTTGAACCTCTCCATGAGCTCGACATGCCTGAGCCTACTATCTATGCTTTTGAATTGCCATCTGTTGATCATGATTTTGATCCATTTATCCCTTACTATGACCATGAGTATAACTCATATGAATTCGAAGATGGTCCTTGGATAGAATTCGATTACGAAATTAAGGATGATAATTTTTTCTTCACACTTTCAGCCTCCATCTTCATGCTTGTTGCATCATCCCCACCCTTTTCCAACATTGACGATGGTATTTCCCTTGTCTACCCACAACTTATTGACTAGGATCAACAAGTCCTGCCCACTATGGACATCTTTCAGAATGATGAAGCTATTACAAATTCATGGGCCTCCGTGAAGGTATACCAAGCAGAGATCACAAAGAAGGATTTTCCATAGATCTAGATTGTGCAGTATACTTCAGGGATACTATGCAATCCTCTAGTCACAATAATATTAAAAATAAAACAAAAAAAAGTTATGTCTTTAGGTGAAAACCGCAAGGCACCTTCTGACAATACAAAAGTAAAAATAAAGGATGTATGTGAGGGTGAAAACCTCCCTAAGGTGCCCATCGATGGAGGATTAGACTTTCTTCCCATGACACAAGAAATATCGGAAATGCTCATTGAATACACCATAGAAGTTAATATAGCTACACCAGAGGATCCCAAAATGGTTCTCTTTGCCACATCATTGATATAAGAAGAAAAGCTCAAATTTCAACAATTCTTCTTTGAACATAAGATTAACTTCACATGGTCAGATGCCAACATGCCAAGATTGGATCTAGAACTAGTATTACACCATCTACCCTTATTTCCAAATGCTAAAATAGTCAAACATAAGTTAAGGAAAATGCATTCGTAGATAGCATTGCTTGTAAAGGTTGAACTCAAGAAGTTGCTAGATGTGGGGTTTATAAGATCAATAGACTATGCAAACTAGATATCCAACCTTGTACCCATCACCAAGCCAAATGGACAGATCCACATTTGCATAGATTTTCAATATTTAAACAAGGCATGTCCAAAAGATGACTTTCCATTTCCAAACATAAACATCATTGTTGAACTCATAGAAGGGTATTAGATGTTGTCACTTATGGATGGTTTCTCAAGTTACAATCAGATATGAATCTTCCCTGAAGATCAACACAAAACAACATTCACTTGTCCTTGGGGAGCATACTACTGGAATGTCATGCCTTTTGGCCTAAAGAATGCAGGTGCTATATATCAACAAGCCATTACAATGATATTTCATGACCTCATGCACACACTCATGGAAGATTATGTGATGACCTCTTTGAAAAATATTTGACACACAAGAATCACCTTAGACTGTTGGATAAAAATTTTAAGAGGTTGGAAGAATACAAGGTCCGTTTGAACCTGAAGAAATGTGTTTTTGGAGTTACTTCAGGAAAACTTTTGGGCTACATCGTTTCTCAATGAGGCATAGAAGTGGATCCTGCAAAATTTAAAGCAATATTAGACATGCCTCCACCAAAAGGAATCAATGAACTAAGGTCATTACAAGGCAGATTAAAGTCTATTTGATGCTTCATTGCACAACTAGCAAACAAATGCCAATTGTTTTATTACTTTTTGCACAAGAGCATCCCCTTTGTGTAGACTGACAAATATCAAGCAACCTTCCAATAGATCAAAGACTATCTATTGTCACCAATTGTCCTAATGCCCCCAATTGAGGGAAAACCTTTGATCCTATATGTCTCTGAAACCACTTCAGCACTAGGGGCATTGCTTGCACAAAATGACTATGAGGAAAAATAAAGAGCTATATACTACATCAGTCACACATTGGTTGGATATGAACTCAACTACACATCCATTGAATGTGCATGTCTAGTAGTTGTCTTTGCAGCTCAGAAGTTAAGACATTACATGATGAACCACCAAACATAATTAGTAGCAAAGATTGATCCATTGAAGTATCTTCTAAATCAAACAGAACTAACAGGTTGGCTAGAAAAATGGGTTGTGATATTGAGTGAATATGACATAAAATATGTTGAACGCAAAGCAATCAAAGGACAGGTAATAGCCGATCAACTCGTAGATGCACTTGTACAAGGCACTCATTCATTGATAGTTGTTTTCCCTGATGAGTCCATCTTTCACGTGAAACCTGCATCACCTTGGAAGTTGTATTTTGATGAGTCTCATAGTGGTCATGGCTCAGCAGCAGGTATACTATTCATTACACCACAAGGGGACTCCATTCCTAAGTCATTTCGAATTTCCTTCCCTTTTACCAATAACATTATATAATATGAGGCACTTGTCACAAGAATTTGAATGGCTATAAAATGTAAAATCAAAATACTTCTAGTTTTTGAAGATTCTCAATTAGTCATCAACCAAGTTACTGATGAGTGTGACACAAAGGATGAAAAGTTGATTCCCTATAAAAAAATGGTTGATATATTTCACACATACTTCCACCGGCTTACTTTTGAATAGATTCCTAGGGCACAAAATAAGGCAGCAGACGTGATGGCAACAATAGCATCTTTGTTAGACATTCACAACAACATGCCGTAATTTGAGTTCTTGGTAGAGCAACTGTTGGTTCTTGCATATGATATCCCAGAGTTAGAAATGGTTTGTGAAATTTTTGGTCCTATTTCATGTTGGTATCAAAACATCTATGACTACCTTAAGTCCTAGACCTTCCCACCAAACTTATCCAACAACTAGCAAAAAAATTTCATCTTCAAAGTCGCCCATTATACCATTGTTAGTGACACCTTATACCATCGCAGATTTGACAACACCCTTCTTCATTGTCTCGACACTAATGAAGCTCGAACAACCTTACGTGAGGTACGAGGGTATATGCGGATCTCATTCGAGTGGCCCAACCTTAGCTAGGAAAGTTATGAGACTTGGTTATTATTGGCCGATAATGGAAAAGGATACTCTTCAATTTGTTAGAACATGTCAAAAATGTCAGGTGCACAATGATCTAATTCATGCACTCACATAGGATCTTAGACCAATCAATTCTCCTTGGCCCTTCGCACAATGGGGACTCGACCTCGTGGGTAAAATACATCCCTCCTCCTCCAATGGCCATAAATTCATTATCAACACCACTGAATATTTCACCAAGTGGATTGAAGTTGTCCCCATCACCTACATCACCAGTAAGTAGATTTCAAAATTCATTATTAACTACATCATCTACTGGTATGGTATCCCACAATCCATCATCACAAACAATGGTCATCCGTTCAAAAATCAAGACGTTCATGAGCTTTGTGAACACTTCCACATCCAACACCATTTTTCCATTCCCTATTATCCACAAGGAAACACTCAAGATGAGGCATCCAATAAAAAAATCTTACAAATTCTTAAGAAGACCGTCAATGATGTTGGTTGTGATTGGCATCTACAACTCAATCCTGCCTTGTGGGCCTACTATACTAGCATCTACACACCCACTAGAGCCACTCCATTTTCCTTGGTTTATGGATCTAAAGCTATATTTCCCATTGAGGTTGTAATTCCCTCTCTCAGAGTCTCCTTGAAGGGATTGATTAATGATGAAGAGTACCGACAGTGTTGCCTACATGAGCTAGAAATGTTGCAAGAAAGAAGACAAAATGCCTTGAATCACTTATAGGCATATCAAAATTGCCTTTGCAAAAGTTATAATAAAAGAGTAATGGTCTAAAAGTTTGAGATTGGTGATTTGGTCCTAATGCAAAACCCAAGGAATCAAGCTGACAGAGAGAAACCTAGCAAGTTCAAACCTAATTGGCTAAGTCCTAACATCATCACTATTGCATTTGGTTTTGGTTCTTATTAGTTAGCTACACCAGATGGAGAACAATTAACAAAGCATGTCAACAATCTCCATCTATGCAATATTTATACATAGCATCAGAGAGCTTTGTAGAAAACCTTAAAAATATAAAAAAACTAAAAAATACAAAAAAAATCATCACCTTGATGAAAACTTGGCAAACAAGCATCTTGTTGACAAAATAAAAATAAAAAATTGACAAAAATAGTAAATAAAAATAATTTGTCCAATAGTGAAAGCCTGGTAAACAGGCACTTTGGATAGGTACCATGGTGAAAACCTAACAAACAAGCGCCATGCGCAGTCAGTCTTTTCTTTTTTATCTACTATCATTCCATCTTCCTTCATCCACAATACATACCCAATCTTTTGACACCCTCATGAAATTCATCATTAGTCTTGTCATTTACATCCATGGCTAATAAGGATTGACGTTGGGCCTTGCATAATCCCTACCTTTCATCCCGCATATATCCCTTCCCATTTCATTTGGCTTGGATAGTCCTCAACTTGGCTAGGGGCATGACCTTTATCACCTGACTGTAGTGGGTATCACACATGGTCCTAAAAACCATAAAAAGTCCTAAGAAAATCATAAAAATCATAAAAAGTCCTAAAAAAATCATAAAAAATCTTGAAAAAATCATAAAATTTCTTGAAGAAAACATAAAACATTCAAAAAACATCAAAAACAATGTCAAATTCTATCATGTTTGTCCTATTAATATTTGTCATAATCGAACTATGTTGTCTCTATGCACTTGCTACATAGGTAAAGCCATCAATCGATGAGCCCCTGAGACATTAGGTCCACCCCTTTAGGTTTGAAAAATAAAATCATGGCTCAATATTTTGTTCTTTAGACAAAGTCATTGGTCATGTCACACTATGAGGTCTCTGAGTGCATGACGTAGGCAAGTCCATCAATCGATGAGCCCCCGAGGCCGCACTAGGTTAGTCCATTAGGGTTCATGACACTACACTTTCACACACATCAAATATCTTCAAGTCAAGAGATTTGTAACAATCTCTTCAATCGACATTTTCATCAAATTGGCATGTCAACGCTGGCATGCAATCAATTCTATCATCTAGTCTAGCTCTATCAACCTGTCAAAACTCTTGATTATTCTTTGAATGTGTCCTCCTGAAGAGAAAATCTTGTCATTATCATTTGGAATTTTGAGATATTCTCCTGACATTCAAGAATCGATCCTCTAGACATCGACATCATTTAGGATGTGTCCTTCCTGAATTCAACATCCCCTAACATTCGGCAACCTCAACCTCGTCAAACTTGGCATCTCAACATTAAAAAATTTGACCTTTGAATATTGGAAAAACACCTGGCAAATACTTGGAAAACATTATTTATCCTTTTATTTTCATCATGCTACTAGATCCTTACATCAAAGGAGCCACAACGTATCATGATGATTTTCTTTGTCTTTTTTTATCATCCTTCTACTAATTCCTCGAGGATGTCCTGATATCAGGATTTAGAGGAGAAACGATGTAGTATGATGATCATCTTGTCTTTTATGGCTATCATGTGGCTAGTTCCTTGAGGATGTCTTGACATTCGAATTTAGAGGAGCAACGACATTTCATGACTAGTCTTGTTTGTTTGCAGTTGGTTATGACAAAAGGACTAGGGGAAATTGAGTTCTTCGTATGAGTCATGATCATCCTTGTCTATGATTGCTTGTCCTATGTGATGGTTCAACCTTGCACACTATTGATCTATGTCATATCATAGTGTTTATTGGCCATTACAATAATCTGCCCAATGATGATTCGAGCAACACCTATTAGTTATTTGGAAAATATTGAAGGTTTTTTTCCCTTCCCACCCTTCTTCTCTTCCCCTCTAATATTTCCTCTGGTCTGCATCTTCATCATCCTTATCTTTGTCCCTTTATCTTCTAGTCTCCTTGTCCATTTTGAGAGCCCACTCATGCTCTTTGAACCCGATCATCCTCTCAAGGGGGCATACCACTACCTCCTCATCATCCTTCCTCTCCTCACTTTCACACTGGGGCATATTTTTTAGTTATCTACTTTGTCACAATGCGATAAACCGCATTATGACAAAGAGGGGGAAAATGTAGACACATAAAAATGTCCTAGACTTGCTAATACCATTTTTCTATTGCCATAAGTCTTCTATTAATTAGATAATTTTAATTATTTAATTGATTCACTATCATCCTTTATTTTCCTCTTTGATTAATTTAATAAATTTTATTTAATTACGTCACTAATATCTTTGTCTTCTATAGTTAAATAAATTATATTTAATTAATTATTTATCATTTTTCCACTATAATTAAATAGTTATTTTAATTATTTAATTGTTCATTTATCATCTTCTTCCACAATTAAATATTTTTATTTAATTAATTGCTTATTAATTTGTCATCTTCTTTCCATTTTCAATTAAATTATTATTTAAATCAAAAATTACCTTGTCACATGTCTCATTTTTTAATTAAATTAATTTTTAATTCAAAAGGCCAACTCAGCCTATAAATCAAATAATTTTTATTTATTATTTGATTTTCCATCACTCTTTCCATTATCAACTTTCCTTCTAATTTTAAATAAAATCATTTATTTAAAATTACCCACTTTCTAATTTCCCACCAAGTAAATAATTTAAAATCATTATTTACAACTTTCCTTCTAATTTTAAATAAAATCATTTATTTAAAATTGTCCACTTTCTATTTTCTCACCAAGTAAATAATTTAAATTAATTATTTACTATCACATGGCCTCACTTTTGAAATTAAATTAATTTTTAATTCAAAAATTCAACTTTCCTCTATAAATCAAATAATTTCTAATATTATTTGATTTTTTAGCTATTTCTTTTTTCGTACCCATATTTCCTCTTGTCACATTCAACTTTGACCATAGATTTGATTTGCTAAAATCAAATCTCAGCCATTCAATTCAAATTTTAACCTAAATTTGTCCTAACCCTAATTGCTAGTTGTCACATTTAATTCCAACCATTGATCTTAGGGAACTTGTCATTTTTTAATCTTAGCCCCCCATTCAAAATTGGCATTTCTATAAAAAGTCAAAATCAACCTCATTTTGACATCTCTTAATCTCTTGAAATCTTGCATAATCTCACACTTCTTGTCATTTTGCTAACATTGTCATTTTGCAAGTTTTTCTATTGCATGGAGGCTTTAGTTTTCACTTGCATTTTCATATGGAATCCTTCAATATTTGCTAGGACATGTCATAGGCACATTTTCTCACAAAAATTTGAGGGAAAACCACATATTTGCAGAAAATTGAGAAGGGATATGGAGGTGAATCATGGAGGTTTTGAGGAGCTTTTGTAACATTGTTCCTTGTTTTGCTTTGTTTCTTCCTTTGTGCTTCATAGTTATACTAGCGTTTTATTTCTCACTAGGATTTAATACTAACCTTGGAAATATACCTCAGTTATAGAAAGATTCATTATCCTTATCTACAATAGAATTAGAGTATATTGGTGCAGCATCTTGATTTACTCAAGCATTATGGATGAAGCAAACATTGAAGGATATCAAGGTAAAGTATGATGAGACCATTTCTATTTTATGTGATAACACAAGTTCCATCAATATTTATAAGAATCTAGTGATGTATTCTAGAACCTATAGTGTAGAAAAATGTACTAATTTACATTTTCACACTTTCTTTGGGTCCCCTCAATTAAATTAGACTTAATTATGCCTTAATAAACCCTATTTTACATCTACAAGCCTAATAAATTACATTTTCCGAAGGGGAAACTTGACAACAATTAATTCCAACACATAATACTTTACCTTGAGCAATGTGTTTTCCAGGAATAGGGACCCAGGACCCATTCACCCATGGATGAATGAGTCCTCCCTAGGCCTTTGAACCTAAATTTAAAATATGTTTTTTGGAAGTATTTTATTGTCCTTGAAATCAAATTTCAATGTCATCTTGTAATGTTTAATTTTTGGGAAATTAAGGATACATATCTATAAATACAAGGTTATTTCATCAAATTCAAATCCTAAGACACCTAGAAAATTTATGAGACCATAATTCAAGTTTACAAGAGAAAAGATTATGATCAAGGGCATTAAAGAGCAGATTTATTAGTGATTTATTGCAGAAATCAAGATCTCAACCATCATGTCAAATTATTTTCCAATCGTGCATATTTTTGGAACTAACATTATGATGTAGGTTTCAAAGATCCAAGTCAAGCATTCAAGTCATCTTTCAAGCATCAAGATCCACACCCATTGAAGCCATTTCATGCAAGATCAAGATCAACATTTCAGCCCTCCAAAGGTTTATTCAAGAGTTTTGTGAGTTTCAACATAGCATTGTTCATTCATCATTCATTTCATATTAGTGTTAAAGGTTTGCATTTTGCATTCTTTTAAATATAAAAAATTTAAAAAAAATCATTAATTTTGCATAGTGCTTACATAACATTGCTTGATTAGTCACTTAAATCATAAAATTGAATCAAAATTACATCTCAAATTAGGTCTTTTTGCTTGTAATTTAGCATCATTTAACACTCGCATTTAGATCCGATTTGCCAAAAAATTGAAACTGTAACTACATGTTTGCAACCAGAATCTAGAAACATAAACATCAACTCAAAATTTTGTAATTTAATTTTTCAAAACCCTAACAAAAGACCCATTCGCCCATGGGTGAATGAGTCCATGATCGAGCCTATTTTTTAATTTTAGGACATTAAAAACTCTCTATCTGCATTTTGTATTTCTATATTCAGCTTTCTATTTCAGATTCTAAAATTTCTATTTTCTCCAATCATTTACAATAAGGTTAATTGATCAGTTCAAGTGCTTTTAAAACATAAATTGGACTTAAAAGACATCATTTTTAGGTTTTTCCATAGTATAATCAAAAAATTATCTTGCTTAAAATCTATAAATTGCTCTCTTTGCATTACACTTCCTATTGTTGATTGTTCCTTGCCTATATCCCATTTTGGTAACTTGCAATAATTCACCTGCAATCAATTCAGAATTGAAGAATTGATACAAACTTTACTGCTATATCCCGTCGTGCCATTAATGAAGCAAGAATGAAAACCAATTTGAAACTCGCACTGTCGCATCAAATGTCCTCTCGATGAGAGACTTTCAAATCTGGGGTGAAAATTTTTGCAACGCCTATTACAACTCTCACCAAGACATAATGTGGTCTTACCGACACTTGGGATCCAAAAAAAATGTTGGTTGTCACTCCCTTTTTTATGTCGCTATAACAATTCCGAGTCGGGGAGATGCTACATAGACTTCATTGTGTCATATCGATATGCTTTCTTCAAGTCATAGTCACTGAGACAAAATCACCCTTTCACCGATGAACTCTCATTTCGGCGTATCCACCAAGTTTTGTCACCGAAGAAATAATCCCCACCAAACAAAAAAAAATACCTTCGGCAAGACAATAAAACTTCATGAAGACTTATATCGATGCCAAATGTCTTACCGAAATCACTCCTCTAGATTACCCCTATTCGGTGAAACTCACCCCAAACTACCTGTCAGTATAACATTCAACCTTCGGTGAAACTTATGTTGAAAAGATCCTCTCCTAGCGATGCATATCTCTATCGGCATATCTTTTAAATTGGCAAGACCCCAATACTTTCTCCAATAGCTTTTTGAATCCCCTCACATTAAGTTCGGAAAGACAATAATCACTTTGCCAAGACCTTCCCCGATGCACATAAGTCTTACCGAAACATTTGCTTGCAAGCCAATCGGTAAGACGAAATGATTTCGTTATGACTTCATACCGATACCCATCAGCTTAGCCGAAATGACCCCTCCACATGCTAGTCAGCAAGACCAACTGAATTCACTGTGACACTACAATGACCCCCCAGCATATGTCGATATACCTTTTCTATATGTCAGTCAGCAAGAAAAATACTTCGCTATAATGTTACCCCAAAATGCCTATTTTGTCACTGTGAATCTCTTCATTCACCAAAACAAAAGAAAAGTCTTGTCGATTGTCTGCAACAATATATGTTAGTAAAAAATATAGGTCGAGGAGACTTTTAGTATGTTTTGCCGATATGGGACTTTCAATGAAATACAAAAAGCTAGATGGATTCTAATGAGTCACATGACAAATAATAAGCAAGACAATAGAAAGAAGGGATTTTATGCTTATGATAAGGACTTAATGCTGGAAACCCTTGAATGCAACAGATTGTAAAAATCCAAAATTTTACAGTTCTAACAGGTGGATGCAATAATTGATCTAAGAATAAAATGCAAGAATTATGATGGCTGCAATAAATGGCTTAAGATGGCTTGAGAAATTTGAGAGCATAAGTTTGGTATGCATGCAATAACTTTCTAACTAAATGAATGAAAAAAGGGGGCTATTTATAAAAGAAATTGAATATTCTAGAGGATTAAATAGTCTAGATCAAGCCACCATGGCCAAGATGGAGGACTGTGGTGAGTTGAGGACTCACAAGCCCTCACATCTTGACATGGGTGAGTTTTCTAAAGGACAAGGTGAGATGGCAAGGGTACAAATGACATGGAAGAGGCCGTGTGGTCCCAAGGTACTTGCAAGTACCTTGGGATGGGAGAGGATTTCCCCAAAAAGTTATTCCTTGGCCCCATATGGGGCTGAAAGTGACAAGTGATAAATTTTAGAAAGTTATCCCTTGTCAACATGGGGAATGGGAAAGGCTTTGAAGAAATAAAAAGTGAATTTTTAATTCACTTTTTGGAGGAGACCAAAGGGTAAAACCAGATTCCTCTAAAAGAGGTCCTTGTCCTTTGGGTACGATGTGACACATGAGATGTCATAGGGAAGAGAAATTCATGGGGGGAATAAGTGTGAATTTTTAATTCACATGGGGAAGAGATCAACCCAAAAAAGTTAAGTACCAAGAAGGTTGACTTAAGGACATGTCAAAAGGGGTAAGTGATTAGGATTAGGATTGTGCAAATACATGATTAGATTAATTAATTATGATTAGGGGCAAGTGGAAAGTTATGGAGGATGTGACATTAATCCTAATTAAGGATATGTACACCTTAATGGAGGATTAATTAAATTAATCCAGTTTAGTGAAAGGGTTATGGAGGATGTGACAAGGAGAGAGAAAGAGTGAATTAAAAAATGAAAAGGATAATTGACTAAATTAAATAAATTGATTGCATTTATTTAATTTCAAGATGAAGTGGGCTTATGTATAAAGTATTTAATTGATTAAATTAAATACCTTAAGAATGTTAGAGAAAGGGGAATATTAATTAAATAAACAATTTAATTATCGTTCGATGAAGGGGATGAAGTGGATTAATGAAAGGGATAAATTTGACCTTGTGTAAAGGGTCAAATTTAGGTGTCTACATTTTTCCCCTTTTCAAAATATTGTTAGAATAACAGTGTTTCAAAGACAAATAAAATGCAGATGACTCTATAGAGGAAATGACTGGAAAAAAAGATATCCCAACATGGGAGAGGTTGTGTGAGTTACTCAAATGGAAGGGAGTGATACTAGATGCCCCAATCACATAGGAAAATGGTCAAGAATGTGGTATGGTATGTATGGTAGGGGAAAAAAAAGGGGCCTTAGGTGACTTCTCGATATGAAGAAATGGAAGGTATGGTTGGATAGAGCTTGAAAAATAAAGCAATTTTTCATTTTGAATAGAGTCAGTCCGACACACAAGGTGCAAATGATGGCCTACGCAAGTTTGAGGATTAATTCAAGGAAAAGGAAGTTAAATAAAGGGAAAAATTTCCCTAAATTTAAATAGTAATTTTAGAATTACTATTCCTCGTTTGGACAGTTGTCAATTGAGAAAGAGAGGAGAGGAGAGGAAGATGATGAGAGAGAGACAATGTCGAACGATTATGATGATGAGATCATCCACCACACAGACGAGGTGCAAAGTTTCTTCACCGAGCGTGTCGTCCCATGCCAGGTTAGGCCCAAAACCCTCTTTGTGATTTTAGCATTTTTAGATGGATTTTGAAGTTGAATGCATTTTTGAAAACATGGGTTTTGGTTGCGGGCCAGAATAGGAGAATGGGTAGGAGACAAAATTGGATTTCTTCAGGCAGGTTGGGAAAAATGTCCAATAAGGATAGGGGAAAAGAAATGTTAGTTGAGGAAAAATTTCCAATTTGCCCCATACAGGGGCGACCATGCCCAAAAAATGGGCGTCCCAGTCCGAGAAAGGGCGGCCGCATCCCACGGAGGGGTGGCCACACCCTTGAGGGGCGGTCACACCCCACAGAGGGGTGGCCCCACCTCACACAAAGGTGATCACGCCCCCGAGGAGTGGCCCTACCCAACATAATGGTGGTTGCACCCTAGTCAGCGCAGCCCCGCCTAACAAAGTGGCGAACGCGCCCCAGCCGGCGCGGCCCCACCCTCGATAGGGGGAGCTGCATACTGAGGACAGCGGCACCTCGGACAAGGGTAGCGATGCCCACCAGGCCATGACACCCTAGATAGGGGAAGCCCCACCCACTGGGCTATAGCACCCCAAAATAGGGGCAGCCCTGCCCAATTTGCGGTGATGCCCTGGAAAGGGGCGTCCATGCCAAGGAGAGGGGGCGGTCGCACCCTAGAAAAGGGGCAGCCATGCCCAAAGGAAAAGATGGCGAAGATAGAAAGAAAAAATAGGGACAAGGGTCGTCTTGCCTAGAAAGGGTGAGGTTGCAGAGGGAAAAGATGGAGAGAAAAGGTGAGGAAGATGTTTGTCGGGTGAGAGAGTGAGTGAGGGTGAAAAGGTACCTGAGGCTGGAATTAAAATAGATAAAGAAAATGATGTGGTATCTGACAGATTGTGTGGTTGGACTTCAAAGGTTCGAGAATTTGCGGACGCAAGAGAGGAGATTAGAGGTGCTTGCAATGACACAACGAGCGATGACTAGAGTGGACCATCAGCATTTGGTGGAGGTAGGGCTGCTACATTTCTTAGTATATGCATTTATCAAAGCACATTGGGTGATGTTGATAGCCTTGATCGAGCGTTGGGATTCAACGACATCGACATTCCATCTCCTAACAGGAGAGATGATAGTGACTCTAGAGGACGTCTGGCAGATTTTGAGATTGTCAATAGCAGGGTGGCTGGTGAGTGATCCCAAATCAGAGGGAGAGGAGCTAGACCATACCATGTGGGTCATGTTCGGGCCAGAGAACCTACTGATAGAGAAGAAAGGCTTGGACGTGGATCAATGCTTGGGGGTGAGAGTACCACCATTGTCATTGTACCTATGCAGCTTGATCAGCAGTATAATCATACTAGATAGGAGTGGGAGATGGTTTAGCCTAGGCTATATGGAGGTTATCTGACATATCATCGAGGGGAGGGATGGACAATTCACATGGGGTCCATGCATCTTAGCACATCTATACAAAGATATGCACGTGGTTTGTTATTGGGGGGGTCAACATGTGTCATGTGGCATTTCTACAGGTGTGGGTGTGGGAGCACATCAATGTGGCCAGGCTAGTTGTGGTGAGAGAGGGTGTGGTAGATGAGGCAATGCATGTAGCCTAGTGGTATAATGCAAAGGATGGGTGGGTGTTGTGGTATCTGGGTGCAGGAGACGTAGATAGATGGAGGAGACTGTTTGATGATTTGGAGGAGGAGGATATATTGTGGAGGTCGTATATATTATGGTGTTTTAGGGGATGGAGGGAGGATGATACTAGGCATAGGGATTATTTCATGACACCCTACTATATAGTTGGGAGAGAGCCACAGATAGTAGAGTCACACAGGTTGGGTCGAGTGGTGAGATAGTTTGGGCTGGAGTAGGATATTCCTGGTGCCCCAGATATGTTCAGACAGATTACACGAGAGTGACTATGGGGTGATATGATTTTAGTAGAGTTTGCATAGGAGCACTAGGCAACGTTGGTATGAGAATTAGTAGGGTACCGAGGGAGGGTTGAGGGACCAGTAGATGTAGGGATCACTATTAGATATGCAACATGGTTTTTTTTGCATCATCCTAGATGGATCACACCAGAGGTGCCAATTGCAGAGGTAGTAGGGTTTGGATCAGAGGAGGAGGCCATACCAAAAGGGGGGATGAGATGGTGAGCCAATGGGTAGGAGAGAGGAGGGGCAAAGGTAGCCCAAGGAGGAGATGAGCAGCCAAGAGCAGCCATAGGAGGGGGGTTGAGCAGAGAGGACTAGAGGTGGATAGAGTTAGAGGATGATGTAGGAGAGTACCGAGAGTGGGTAGAGTAGGTAGGTAGCAAGGGGTGTCAGAGGTGATTGGAGCAGGCATGCAATAGGCACTTGCAGAGGTGGTTGGAGCAGGCAGGCAGTAGGCGGTGTTGGTAGTAGTAGGACAAGGGGAGGATCAAGCAGGAGGTCAAATGGAGGATCCAATAGGAGGTCAATGGAGATCAAGTAGGAGGAGGAGGAGATAGAGGGCTCGATTCTAGCTCGAAGAGGAGAGACAAGACAAAAAAATGATGGAGAGGGATGAGGCTGAGGTGATGGACATAGTGGATGGGGAGGGAGAAGAGGTGATTGATACAAAGTTACATGATATTCGTCCCTTAACGATGATGCCACTAGTAGTAGAGGATTTGGTCACACGAGCAAGAGGATCAGAGGTGAGAGGACATACTATCGAGAAGAGATTGAGAGAGTCAGAGGCAGTGAGGAGGAGATTGGAGGCGGAGGTTATCAAACTCAGGGCAGAGAAGAGGAGGCTTCAGGTAGAGGTAGTTAGATTAGAGGCCTCAAGACAGAGGGAGTATGGCTTTATTGTGGACCACTTGACCTCCCAGGTAAAGTATGCAGAGAGGGAGAGGGATGAGTCACAAGTAGAGGTGGGCAGGCTACAGGTAGAGGTGACTCGGTTAGAGGGAGAGGTAGCGAGGGAGTGAGAGGTCAAAGAGTTAGAGAGATGGGAGAGGGATAGAGTGGAGGTGATAGTGATGGTATTATAGGTAGGGGGTCAGCATGAGTCTAGAGGAGCGATAGGTCATATATCAATAGAGGTACTGGCAGAGGTAGAGAGAGATATGGGGGACCTGAGGAGATAGGTAGAGGGATTGCTGAGAGAGCGGGTGGAGTTGAGATAGGAGCAGGATGAGCTTTGGGATCAAGTTGAGGTGGCTGAGGAGATAGTGGGGGCTATGGGGTTGATCCAGGAGAGAGAGAAGATCTTGCGGACTCAGGTATAGGGGATGGAGGCCGAGAGCGAGGTCGTTCAGACATAGATGCAGCTATTGTTGGATGAGAGGGATGCAACAGTGGCACAGAGATAGGCCATGGAGAGAGCTTAGGGGCGGGTACAGGTAGTACAGGATGGTGTGAGGGACAGAGTGCATGTAGAGGTACAGGCTTTACATGCATAGGTACATACAATGTAGGGGGAGAGGGAGACAACCATAGGGAGAGTAGCACAATTGTAGGAGCAGTTATATCATCTATAGCGAGAGAGAGACATATCAGTGGAGGGGATAGCATTGATGCAGGATTAGAGAGGACAACCACATAGTGGGATAGACATGATGGGGGAGGAGAGGAGATAGATGCAGGAGGAGATAGAGTTGTGGAAGGGTGAGAGATACAAGTTAGCAGATGAGATTTCATGGCTACAGGGATAGGTAGATCAGATGTGGATGGCACAGGATCTATGGGAGTAGGAGAGGAGAGTCATTTGCGGATAATGAGATAGGTAGAGATCAGAGCGAGATACCGCAAGATTATAGGCGGTAGAGAGGGAGGAGCTCATATGGGATTCAAGCTATTATATGGGGGCATACTATATGGCAGTTCCAGATCCAACACATCGTGTGTCACCCTTCGTTTGAGCAGCACCCCGAATGCCAGCACCATCACGAATAGCAGGGACATACACATGGGGCTACAATAGCTATAGAGAGACTCCCCCACACAGAGGTTTAGTGCCAAACTCACCTCAGAGATCTGATGGAGAGAGAAAAGGGTTCAAAGTATTGGAGGGATAGGCTCCTGATGTTTGATAGGTACAGGGTGGATATAGTACAAAGGAGCAGAGATCATAGCAGATTCACAACCTTGTACTCATACTTTATTTTTGGTGATAGATGATATATATTATGATGGATGTCATGATGTATATTGTATATTTTTTAGATTTTGGATATGATATGCGAGATCCCTTATTAACATTATATGATGCTTACGTGGTGGATGATTTATTTATGTATGTGTATGTTGATGGTGTGATTATTATGATGTAGTGATGGATATTTTTATATGGATTTATTTTTGTGCGTATATGGATGTATGATGTCTAACACCTACGATGCAGGGTGTGATGGATGAAGTATGCTTATTTATTTGTTATGATATGTATGATGTCTAACACCTATCATGCAGGATGTGATGGATGAAGTATGCTTATTTATTTGTTATGATATGTATGATGTCTAACACCTATGATGTAGGATGTGATGGATAGTTTATGATTATTTCTATGTGGATGATTTATTATGATATGCATAATGGGTTAATGTTTATGATGGGTGTAACAATGAGCCTGAATGACATGAACTAAAGTGAATAGGCTAATAAATGAATGTTAAGATGCATAGAATACTTAATGAAAATTAGCATACACAACTTAAAATGAGTATGCAATTTAATGAACCTAAATGCAAATACGGGCCTACATAAATGATGTGATGGGTGGGTGATTGCACCTGTCAAGAAACATAGGACACCAGAGAAGAAAGGGGGGAAATGGAGGGAATCACCGTTTGCACAATCCAAAATCCTAATGGAAAAGAAGTGAGGATACATGAATGCAATGGAGGAGAAAATGAAATGCAAGTGACCATCTTCAAAGCATGGATTTTTTCTATAGCATAAGACACCAGGTACCATGGTATATGGACCAAGGCGGATTAGTGTCTAATGCATAAACAAACACAACAAACAAGAAGGCTATCCCAATACCCCAAAGTCGTGATGACTTCGTTTGGGCCAGGTATTGGGATAACCACAAGGATAGAAGGATGTCCCAGCATAACACAAGACCTCAGGGGTCTTGATGGGTACTACGTGGGACAACCAGGAAAAAAAAAATAGATAAATAAATAAAAAATAAAGATGTTTCACCATTATATGACAGATCATTGTGGTCTTGACAAGTGATTAGGGGGAGCTCAAATGATAACCAAAAGCATCAAAATATTGCAATCAATTTAAAAACATCCTTTTCCATATGATCAAGATGATGGATGGGATTGATGTAGTTTGTTAGGAAGGACACATCCTATTAGGACCAAAGATGGATGCTAAACTAAAAGATAGATTCATGATGTAGGATATTCAAAAACTGATTAAATCTCATAACACAAATGGATTCCATTTGTGAGGTATCAATGGGATAAGGACATACCTTAACAACAAGAGACAAGACTAATAGAACCTAAATACCTAGGGGCTCGGGGGTTGATCAAAGATCAGCCTTTCTTACATGAAAGTGTAGAGCCCTCGTAGTTCAGGAAAAGACCATGGTAAAATCGGAAAGAGGACAATGATCAAAAGATCAACCTTACCTACGTGCAAGCACAAGGGCAATGTAGTTCGAAAAGATGAAATCTTGATGATAGATAAGATTGAAAAGTGGACCATGATGACCAATGATGGAGGACAAAATGCCTTGGGGGCTGATCAAAGGATTATCCTTGCCTATGTGCAAGCATAGAGGCATCATAGTTTGACAAGGATAAAGACAAACAACAAGAGATGACACGAAACAAATCCCTGAGGATGGATCAAATGATTAGCCTTGCCTATGTGAAAGCGTAGGGGCAACATAGTTCAAGTGAGATAGGATGAGGACTAGATGGAGACTGACACATTGGAGGATCCTAGGTGAAGATGACCAAAATGATGTGGCAACACAGGCTCAAATTAGGATAAAAGCTTAGGATTTTAGATAGTAGATGATGTTCATCCAATGCTCAACCTAAAATATACCAAGTGACTAGGCAATGTAAGCAGGTGGGAGGATATGATCGATATGATGATGGGGACTGAGGAGCTGATGGATAAATCATAAAGTAACCAAGACGTGAGGTAGATAATGATTAATCCCTCTATGAGAGGCACCTGTTTCCAGGTCTTCACCAATCGTACGTATCCAAGGAACCACATAGGGGTGGTTTTCACCATAGGATGAATTACTTCTCTTTACTATTTTTTTTATTTTTTGATTTTTTTGTATTTTGATAATTTTTTACTTTTTTGTTGTATTTTTTGAGATTTTACCAAGAAGGATATCCCAGCTAACCTAGGTGTAGGTGCATGATGTTGATGGGTTTTTCCAGGGGCTTTGCTTCAGGTGTAGACATCTTGTATGCTCTCGAACCATATTTGGTGGTGATGACATAAGGGCCCAACCAATTTTCTTCAAACTTGCCCTTCTTTTCTCTATCCTCGTGATTCTGCTGATTTTCTTTGAGAACCAAGTCGCTAACATTGAATTGGCGAGGGAGGAATTTCTTATTATAACTTCTCTTAAGTTGATGTTGATAAGCTTGTAGGTGATTGTAGGCCTTGACCCGTTTTTCATCCAAGAGTTCTAACTGAGACAATCGTGAAACCTGGGTGTTTTCGTCAGTGATCAGATTCTTCAGAGATATTTGAAGTGATGGGATTTTGACTTCAATCGGCAAGATAGATTCAGTGCCATAGACTAGTGAGTAGGGGGTAGCACCAGTGGGGGTGTGGATGGAGGTGTGATAGGCCCAAAGGGTAGGATGAAGTGGAGATGCCAATCTTGACCAGTGCTATTAACCATTTTCTTAATGATTTTGATCAATGTTTTATTTGTGGACTTTGCTTGACCATTACCATGGGGGTAATAGGGGGTAGACCAATGATATTGGATATGATAAGTCTCACAGAGGTATTTCATACACTTGTTTTTAAATGGCTTTCCATTGTCAGAGATGATGGTGGAGGGGATCCCATACCTGCAGAGGATATGGTAGAGGATGAACTTAGATATTTGAACACCCGTAACTTGGGTGAGTGGTATGGCTTCCACCCACTTAGTGAAGTATTTAGTGGTTTTGATGATGAAGGTGTGATCTTTGAATGATGGAGGGTAGATCTTGCTGACCAAGTCAAAACCCCATTGTGAGAAAGGCCATGGTGTCGTGATAGGCTGTAACTCTTGTGTCAGAGCATGAATCAAATCAGCATGTTGCTGATAGGGGAGACACTTCTTGATGAATTCATAGGAATCATGTTCCATAGTAGGCCAATAATGCCCTTCTCTGAGGATCCTCTTGGCTAGGGCCATGCCATTAGAATGGGCCCCGCAGATACCACTATGTACTTCTACCAATGAAGTGTGAGCTTTGGTTTCATTTAAACACCTAAGGAGGGTTCCATCATACCCATGTCGATAAAGTGTACCTCCTATGATGGTGTAGTAGGTTGTGCATTGGATAAAATATTTTTATTGGTTTCTTATGAGTTCAAATGGTAAGTTGTTGTCATGAATATAGGTGTATATTTCTTGGTACCAAGGGGATTTAGGACCTACAATGTTGCACACCATTTCACTCTCAGATATATTATATGTTGGGATTAAGAGTTGTTCAACAAGGAACTGACAATCTGTATGATCTTTTGGCATATCAATCAGGGACCCAATAGTAGCCATAGCGTTTGCTGCCTTATCCTGGAGTCTCAGGATCTGCTCAAATTGGATGAAGGTGAAATATTTCTTGAAGTCATCCACCATGCATTTATAAGGTAATAACTTGTTATCTTTGGTTTGAAACTTGTCATTGACTTGTTTAATGACCAATTGGGAGTCACCGAAAACCCGTAAATGAGTCATATTCCATTGGGAGGTGACTCTAAGACCTATGATGAGAGCGTCATACTCTCCTATGTTGTTAGTGAATGTGAATGCCAACCTAAATGACTTTGGAATGTAATCACCTTGTGGTGTGACCAACAAAATTCCTGCCCCAGATCCATTGTGGGTATATGAACCATCAAAGTAGAGTGTCCATGTTGTATTTTCTATGATCATGAAGACTTCTTCATCAGTAAATTCTGTAGTCAAAGGATAAGAATCTTCTAAAGGAGCGTCTACCAACTAGTCTACTATCACTTGCCCTTTAATAGCTTTTATGTCCACATATTCTATGTCAAACTCACTCAGAAGCATGATCCACTTAGCCATGCGGCCAATTAGAGCTGCCCTAGACAACAGGTACTTGAGTGGATCAATCTTTGATATCAAATTTATTGGATGACTAAGCATATAATGATGCAACTTTTGTGAACAAAAGACAATAGCTAAGCATGCCTTTTCCATCAGAGAATAGTTAAGCTCGTATCCCACTAATGTTCAACTAATGTAATAAATGGCACGTTCTTTGAGTGACTCATCATGTTGGGCTAACAATGCCCCCAGTGCAACTAAATTAGTTGAAATTTACAATAGTAGTGGCTCTTTAGGGATTGAAGGCATGAGGACAGGTGGGTGAGCCAAGTATTCTTTGATCTGATCAAAACCTAGCTGACACTCTGGATTCCATGTGAAGGTGATATTATTTCTTAGCAAGTGGGAGAAGGATTGACACTTATCAGCTAGTTGAGCTATAAATCTGCTGATGGACTACAACTTTACTTGAAGACTTCTTAACTACTTTAGAGTGCACAGTGGAGGCGTTTCCAGTATTTCCTTGACCTTAGCTGGATCTACTTATATGCCTCTTCTGGAAACAATGAAGCCTAGTAATTTTCTAGACGTGACCCCAAAGATACACTTTTTTGGATTCAAATGCAACTTATAATGCTCTAACCATTCAAAGATTTTCTTTAGGATTGCAAGATGTTCTTCCCTTGTTTTGGACTTTCCTAACAAATCAGCGACATAATCTTTCATTATGATATGAATGAGGTCATGGAAGATGACTGTCATCACACGCTAGTAGGTTTCCCTCGCGTTCTTGAGGCCGAAAGGCATGACATTATAGCAAAATGTTCCCCAAGGTGTTGTGAAGGTAGTCTTGTGTTGATCTTCAGTAGCAATCTTGATCTGATTATAAACAAAGAAGCCATCCATGAGGGATAGCATCTCATGTCTCAGAATGAGGTCAACCAACATATCAATGTTCGGTAGAGGAAAGTCATCCTTAGGACATGCCTTATTGACATCTCAAAAATCCGTACAAATCCTAATACCTCCATCTGGCTTAGCAATAGGTACTATGTTGTAGATCCAATTTGAATAGTCAATAGGTCGAATGAATCCTACTTCTAATAGTTTTTCCAATTCTTTCTTGACTAATAGGGCTACCTAAGGATGCATTTTGCAGTTTTTGCTTGACAAGCTTGGCATCTGGACGAACATCCAAATGATGTACAACAAGATCTAGATCAAGACCAGGAATATCTGAATAATCCCATGCAAAATTGATAACACCTCCTCTAATAATTTGAACAATAGTGGAATACTCTTCTTCTGACAAAAATTTGGCTACATAAGTGATTCTTGGATTTTCTTCTTTCCCCAGATTTATCTCTTGTGTCTCTTCAATGAGAATAGAAGATCTCTTAGACAGTCGAGTTCCCACAAGGGGAAGATGAACATCCCTATCTTTCATTGCCTCATTGAGGTTTACACTGTTAGATACACCCTTTGTTTTTACTTTTTCCCCAGTCAAAAAGCGCCTCAGGGAGGTTTTCACTTGATGACCTATTTTGTTTTTGTTTTTGTTTTTGTGGTTAGGGCATTCATCCTTCCCCAATCCCATGAGATGCACGTAATTATCCACTAAGGGAAATGTGTCGATGGGTGTGCTTCCTTGTAGATCGTGGTCTATAAGTTCAGGATGTTTGAGGGACAAAGTGATGGTGCAAACATGGCAGGGAGGTCAATGTGATCAAATCATCGTACATGTGAATGATGGATTCCTCCTCGGTAATTTTGTCAAGGAGACCATCAGCTACACTAATGTTGTTAGAAACACTATTGGATGCTATAGGCCCTTTCTGTTTCTAGTCATATCCTAAGCCTATCTTCTTTGGATGCATGGATACTTCAATGGGTTGTCGTTTTCCCTGCTCTTTTATACCAAGACCTCCACCTTGGTAGTTTCATTTTTCAACAAACTTAGATGCACATGAATACATTTCCTAGAAGTACTCTAGGAGAGAATGTGGTGTCTTGGGTTCTTCTCTATAAACCCATTGTCTAATATCTTCTTTCATTTGATCCTTAAGGGAGCCTAGATCTCTGAATGTTGTTGAGTCCATGTTCTTGGAAGTGAGCATGAGTGTCTTTTCTTCTTTTGGAAAAGATTGAGATGGTTGACCATATGTATGTGGTGAGGGTGGCAAGGTCACCACATTCAATGTTGTATGCATTTCATACTCACCACACCCCTTTTCAATGATGCGGACCTTAGTGATGGTGGAATTAGGTGTGGATGAAGTGGTGTTCATGGATGGAGGAGATTCTTGTATCTAAGATGCCCCCATTTCTACCTCAGGGCAATAATGGGAATGCAGAAAGGAAGCCTCTAGGGTGTGACAATATTCAAATGGTTGAGGATTAGCTTGTATAGTTACTTCCATTCCTTGAAAAGGGAATTTCAGACGTTGATGGTAGGTTGATGGGACAACTTGCATAGAGTGAATCCATGGATGGCCAAGAAGGATGTTATATGGAAGGTCAAGGTCTAGAACATGACTCATAGTGTACTATACAATGGGGCCCACCTAAATAGGAAGACAAATAATTCCTTCAGAATCTCACTTTGCATTATCATATGCCTTGATGGTGATAACTTGATTTCTTAGGTCAGCCTGGGCATATCCAACCTGTTGTATGAATTTTAATGTGCAAAGATTTAGGGTTGAACCATTATCCACCAGTACCCTTTTTACTTTTTGACATTTTACACCAACCTCGAGATGGAGGGGGCGGTTGTGGCTTGAGTCAAGGCGTGGCATGTCTTTTTGGCTAAAGGCTAATTGATAGGTCGATGAGAGATTTCCTGCCAATTCTTGGAATTGGGTGGGGTCAATATCATTAGGCACTTATGTGCTCTGTAAGGCCCTAGTCAAGATGTCTTGATTCACAAGAGATGACTTAAAGTAGATCTAGGATAGAGATTTGAGCCATAGTCTTTCCTATCAAGGATGTTATAGTGTGAACTGACAACTGGCGGCTGGGTAGATGAGGAGCGCTTGGGACCGTAATGCAAGTTTGGCGGGTGGTAACAACACATTGTGGGTTTTTTCCTTTGATGTGTATCATGGATACATGAGGCTCCACTTGTTCGACATATGTGACCACACCTTGGTAATTGTATGGCGTATTTTTATAACTGATATTATTTGTGTTGTTATTTTGATTATTGTTGTTGCTAGGGCCAAGATTAGAGTTGGATGTATTGGGACCCTGATTGTGATTGGGAAAATAATATTGATATATTTGAAGCTGAGCATTGGACAAAGATGACTTGTTAGCATCCACATGAATTTCCCCCTAATCGATGAGGCCTCGAACTTTAGTTTTTAGCCCATGGCACTTATCTAATGTGTGTCCCTTAATCTTGTGAAAGTCACAATATTCGTTCTCTTTGAACCAAGTCGGCTTGGGCTTGGACTCATTAAGGGGCTTGGTCATAGGATAAGTGATGGGATAGTTAGCTTGGAGGATTTTTTTAAACACCACACTAAGAGGTTCTCCCAACTAAGTGAATTGTCATTTATTCCCCCCTTAGTTGTTTTGGTTTGACTATTGGCGGGGTGCTCCTTGAGGCACTAATATGGCATTCGGGAATGACTGCTACTATTGAGGAGGATATTTTTGTGAGGTGGTGGCCACCTAAACATGTTTGGTGTCAGTGACACCATCATTAACAACATTCTTATTTTTATTCCAATAACGAGGTTTATCCCCAAAGGATTTCTGTTTATCATAATTGAAAATTGTGACTTCCCTTTAGCAACAAGGGCTCGTTCCAGGATGAGACCCTTCTCCATGAGTACCACAAAGGAGGTGATGTAGTGGAGTCAAAAATTATGAGCCATATCCGAATGGGAATTCTCGATGAAAAATGTAACCATGTCTTTTTCTAACAGTGGGGATTTCATCCGACAGGCTAAGGCATGCCATCTTTGCAGATAGCTTGCAAAGGTCTCCCCATCACGTTGTTTTTCTTTCAAGAGATCAAGCATGTCAATGTCCTTCTCTAGATTAAAAGAGAATTGGGAGATTAATTGTTCAAATAGTTTTGCAAAGGTTTTGATGGATCCCTTTTCAAAACCCATGAACTAGTTGAGGGCAATTCCCTATAGACTTTTTGGGAAGATTTGTATAAGATAATTGTCATTGTGCATGACCTCTTGGTAGTGGGCATAAAAATCTTGCAGATGGGCTCTAGGATCTTTTGTTCCCTTATACTTATCAAATTTTGGTATCTCAAAGTGCTTGGGGAAGGGAATCAAGGAGATGGAAGGATCAAAAGCATAGGGACAAATGTCCATGAACTTGAAAGATGGCTTCCTTGTTCCAGCCTATAAATCCTTCAATGTTGCTTCAACTTCTTCCAAGTCCTTACTGACGGGTGTTACAAGAGTTGGAGTGGGTTGATTGTATGGATAGTATTGTGGGTACGATGAGGATGGTCCCACTGTAGTTGGATCATAGGTGGGTTGGGTTTCATATGAATGTGTTTTTTGATTATAAGTGGAGTTCAGATTGATGTAAGATGGGTAGGAGGATGATGGATTATGATGAGTGGAAGCCACTTGTTCATAAGGTGGTTTTTGTTGATAATAAGAAATGGTTGAAGGGCCCTGTTGTTGTGTAGAATTCTAATAATACAAAGAGGTAGGACCCCCTTGTTGATGTGGTGATGGTTGTTGGTAATAAGAGGTTGAGTTATGATATTGTGTTGGATTTTGATGGTGTGAAGAGATAAACACCCCTTGTTGATATTGTGATGGTTGTTGGTAGTAGGTGGATGTGGCACCCTACTAATAAGGTTGTTGTTGTTGGAGATAAGGTGGATAGGATTGATATTGATGTGTGGAGGTGGCATATGGGGGTTTTTGTGGATTGGATGGTTACTAGTAAGGATGTGCATGCGGTTGTGAAGGATTGGTGTAAGGTGGCAGTTGGGTCCACATTTGGTTTTGAGCAACCTAGTGAGGATAGGGTGAGGTGGAGTAGTGTATGTGCTAGAGGGGTGATAAAGATAATTCATAAAAGGATTATGTTGTGTTTATGTATGAATGTGTGTACATTGTGGTGGAATTTGTTCTTGCAATGACTGTTGGTAAGATGGGTGAGATGGAACATGTGGTTGTTGTGGAATCATAATAGTAGTGCCATGTGGTAGTTGTTGTGGTTGTGATCTAGTGTGCATCATCTGATGTGGTGGCTGAGTGGGAATCAAAAAAAAAATTGTGGAACGATGAAGATGTGTTGTGGAGGTTGTCAGTGAGGTGGTTGGGATGAAACAACAACAATAGCAGTGTGTTGTGGTGGTGCTTGCAATATGGAGGATTGGTGAGGATTACCTTTTTGTAATGTAGGAGGTGGAAAATTAGTAGGGATAGGTGTGCCCCCAGTATTAGGATGCGGGGGTGGAAGCAGTGGAGCTAATGGGATATATGGTGGCATGCCATAGGCATAGGGATCATTAGGATTAGGTGGTGGGATAGTAGATGTTTTTATTAGAAGTTAAGGATAATCTTGGACTTGATGGATGATGGCATGCTTTCAGGAACATAGGAACTCCCTGGAATATTTTGTGAGGTTTGCGGATCAATGGGTGGCGGAAGAGCATATTGGGATGTGTCAAAATAAGATGGCGGTTTGACTTTCTTCATGAATAGGGTGGCAAGGATCTTATCCCCACATTCATTGAGGAGATGATTCGTTAGTTGGAAATCAGTAGGATTAATAATATATTCGTCAACAGCGACTTTGGGTTGGTTAACCATGTTGTTGTCACTGGGTGCTGTGTTGTTCTGGATGTCGGTATTGGATTGGGATGAGGCACTATTATGGGGATCTTGCAGATTGGTTGGAATGTTATTAGGATCTTGTAGAGTATTTGGAATGTGATTAGGATCGTGTGGGACATTCGGCTGGGTACCTTGGGCTTCTTGATCTACCATTTTTCTTTTTCCTTGTGCACAGGCCTGGACGGGCATGAACAAATTATGATTTGGATTGATTGGTTTGGATTGAATAAAGATTGTTGGAGTGTATTGGATGTTGGATTGGTTGATAGGATATGTGATGGATCAATTGATGATGTGTCAATTAATAAAATTATTGGATAAGGATTGGATTTGATTGGATTTGATTGATAAAATGATTGATAGGGTTGGATGGAATCGAATTAAAGATCAAATGACTTGGATGATTTGGGTTTCTAAACTGGGTTCAGAGATCACCCTAGGTGATGCAAAGTGTTGATTGATCAAATTAAGGATGAACCAATGATCATGACACCGAATCCACCTTGAGATGGAAGGGGATAGATAGGGTCGAGGATGATGATTGACTTAGGATGGATTAGCAATCCTTAAAGAATGTTCAAATATGACGATCGGGTTCAAGCACCTAGGTCAATTTGGATAATGACTTCAAACAAAGTTCAGAGGATTCAGATTGATAAAGTGATGATGGATGTATAACCTAAGGATGATTATGAATGCAACCTATATGATTTGGAGGATGATGTGGATGCAAAATCTTGTGATGCAGGCGAATGTGATGCACAAACAATGGGACAATCAATGGGCCTTTCTGACGGCACAAGAGGCTAGATTTTAAAATTAGACTTGGAAATGGATGTAGTTTAGGTTAGGGCCACCCAAAATTTTGGTCAAGGCTACCCAAATAGGTTTTGGTTTCAACTTAGAGCGAAAAATGGTTAAGTGGTATCAATAAATTGACTTCAAGAATGGGTAATTGGATTTGTGGAATGGGAAACAGACCACTCGAAATGGGTGAATGGACGTAAGAGGTTGTGGAACAACACTTGAAATAGGAAAATGAGTTCCCGAAATGGGTGAACAGCCTTCCAGAACTGGTGAACAACTAGTCGCAAAGGAGGAATGATGGACAAAATGAGTAAACGGATAATTGAAATGGATGGACAAAAGGTTGGTTTGGGTAAAGAGGTACCTCGAACAAGGGAACAACAATCAGAATGGGGAATCAATGTAATGGCTAATGAACTGAGGCTGAAAATGGCTATTTCAAAGGGTAGGGCCATCCTTTTAGGTCAAGTCCACCCAAACAAAGGTGAGGGCCACCCAAATAGTGGTCAAGGTTGCACAAACAGGAAAGAATTAGCTAAATTTTGACTTAAATAGGCTAAATAGTAGGGAAACAATTCTTAGAATGGGCAAAAAATTACTTAGAATGGACGGATGGATGGTCGAGATGGATAGTTGGGTACCCTGGACAAGGGAACACACTCAGAACGAGGAAATAGGTTCCCGAGACAAGGTAATGGCTAATGAACGGAGGCTGAAAAAGGTTGTTTCAGAGGGCAGGGCTGCCCCTTTAGGTCAAGGCCACCCAACAAAGGTTAGGGCCGCCCCTTTAGGTCAAGGATGCCCCTTTAAGTCAAGGCTACCAAAACAAAGGTCAAGGCAACCCACATAGTGGTCAAGGCCACCCAAACAGGAAATAATTAGCTAAATTCTGTCTCAAACAGGCTAAACAGCAGTTGAAACAAGTAGGTAGGGCCACCCCTTGAGGGCAAGGTTGCCTCTATACACTGGTTTGAACCTAACTTAGTCAAAAATAGTGATGGAAAATGATGGAAAACAACAAGTAAAAGGTTAAAACTGACTGAAAAGTACTAGTTTTTCACAAAAAGACACTTCAAGCAACACAAGCCTAATTTTAGTGTTAAGGTACAACCAACATGGTCCTCTATCTAGGCTTAACAATTTTTCTAGTGGCATCCCCAATATACACATGGTACGTGGGGCACAACTGTGAACACCAACCCATCTACAAGCGTGAGTAGAGAGCAGCCAACGAGAGACTGGGAGCTCAGACCAACCCTTCACATCTATCTAGGTATCACCCTAGCTTCAATGCTCCACCAGACACGACATGACTAGATTGAGATATAGCTTTTTCTATCCCCCCTTTATATACCTCATTGGTAACATGTGGTTGGAATTGTCCCCCAGGTGATGAAATCTCAAGCAGGTCCCTCTAATAAAGTGAAAAAGGGTAAAAAGGACTAAGTGAGCTACGATTTCTCTTCACCCAGGATCACCAAATGGCATAAGGGGATTGGATACATCAATAGCTCACTTTCAGACATAGCATGCAAATTCTTTAACCCTTTAATTAGTCCTATGTTCCTATTTTAAAGAAAATAAAAACACGAGACTAGCTAAATACAAATTTTCAACCTGCAATACAATCGTCAATAGTTTTGTTACCTATCTTTTATAAATGAATTCTATCTTTTGGATGTGGTTGCCTCTGTGTTTTGGACGTGGCCGTCCCTTTATGAACCGGCAAAAACTAGAGGTAAAAAATAACGGAAAAATAAGCAGTTACAGTCTGTTGTCAGGTCAGGGTTGCCCCTCTGGGTCAGGGCTGCCCAAACAGTGAATCTACAAAAAATAGAAGTCGGAAAAAGATGAAAAATAGCAACAGAACAGTTTTTTGTCAGGTCGGGGTCGCCCCTCTAGGTTAGGGCTTCCCAAACAGTGAATCTACAAAAAATAGAAGTCAAAAAAAAGATGAAAAATAGTAGCAGAAAAGTCTGTTGTCAGGTCAAGGCCACCCCTCTAGGTCAAGGTCGCCCAAACAGTGAATCTACAAAAAACAAAAGTCAAAAAAAGATGAAAAATAGCAGTAGAACAATTTTTTGTTAGGTCAGGGCCGCCCCTCTAAGTCAGGGTCACCCAAATAGTGAATCAACAGAAAATAGAAGTAAAAAAAAAGATGAAAAACATCAACAAAATAATATGTTGTTAGGTTGGGGCCACCCAAACAATGAATCAGCAAAAAATAGAAGTCAGAAAAAGATGAAAAATAGCAGCAAAACAATTTGTTGTCAAATCAAGGTTGCCCCTCTAGGTCAACGCCACCCAAACAGTGAATCTATAGAAAATAGAAGTCAGAAAAAGATGAAAAAAGGTAGCAAAACCGTCTACTGTCAAGTCAAGGCCACCCCTCTAGGTCAGGGCCACCCAAACAATGAATTTGTAGAAAATAGAAGTCAGAAAAAAGATGAAAAACAATAGCAAAACAGTCTGATGTCAGGTCAAGGCCGCCCCTCTAGATCAGAGCCACCCAAATAGTGGACAATGCTACCCCTTTTCGTCAGGGTCACCCAAACAATGGGCAAGGTTGCCCCTCTATGTCAGAATCTGCAAAAACTTAAAAAACAATAAATTTTAGTACAAAAAGACCTATGACGTGGGTCCCACCAGGCATGCCAAAAATGTGATAGAGAGAAATACACTACTCTAAAATATAGAAGGGGGTAAAATGCAAGATAATTATAAAACAGCTAACACCTCAAATCATTAGCCTAGTTGGATTCAAAACAAAGAAAGATGAAAATAAACAAAATGATTATACCTTGTCTTGAATCAATCCTTTGATTGGCCCTTGATGTCGCTTTGATGTGTGCTCCTTGGATTGGTAACTTGCAATAATAGTAGTAGATGGATGATATATGGAGGTAGGTGGATACAATAATGGATCTAAGAAGAAAATGCAAGAATTATGATGGCTGCAATAAATGGCTTAAGATGGCTTGAGAAATTTGAGAGCATAAGTTTGGTATGCATGCAATAACTTTCTAACTAACTCAATGAATGAAAAGAGGGGGCTATTTATAAAAGAAATTGAATCTTCTAGAAGATTCAATGGTCTGGATCGAGCCACCATGCCCAAGATAGAGGGTTGTGGTGAGTTGAGGACTCACAAGCCCTCACATCTTGACTTCTAGAAGGTGAGTTTTCCAAAGGACAAGGTGAGATGGCAAGGGTATAACTGACATGGAAGAGGCCATGTGGTCCCAAGGTACTTGCAAGTACCTTGTGATGGGAGAGGATTTCACCAAAAAGTTATTCCTTGGCCCCATATGGGGCTGAAAGTGACAAGTGATGACTTTTAGAAAGTCATCCCTTGTCAACATGGGGAATGGGAAAGGCCTTGAAGAAATAAAAAGTGAATTTTTAATTCACTTTTTGGAGGAGACCAAAGGGTAAAACCAGATTCCTCTAAAAGAGGTCCTTATCCTTTGGGTACGATGTGACACATGAGATGTCATAGGGAAGAGAAATGCATGGGGGCAATAAGTGTGAATTTTTAATTCACATGGGAAAGAGGTCAACCCAAAAAGGGTAAGTACCAAGAAGGTTAACTTAAGGACATGTCAAAAGGGGTAAGTGATTAGGATTAGGATTGTGCAAATAGGTGATTAAATTAATTAATTATGATTAGGGGCAAGTGGCAAGTTATAGAGGATGTGACATTAATCCTAATTAAGGATATGCACACCTTAATGGAGGATTAATTAAATTAATTTAGTTTAGTGAAAGGGTTATGGAGGATGTGATAAGGAGAGAGAAAGAATGAATTAAAAAATGAAAAGGATAATTGACTAAATTAAATAAATTGATTGCATTTATTTAATTTACAGATGAAGTGGGCTTATGTATGAAGTATTTAATTGATTAAATTAAATACCTTAGGAACATTAGGGAAAGGGGAATATTAATTAAATAAACAATTTAATTAACATTTTATGAAAGGGATGAAGTGGATTAATGAAAGGGATAAATTTGACCTTGTGTAAGGGGTCAAATTTAGGTGTCTACACCTACTAATGGGATACTAATTGATCCTATCTGTGTAGAGAATGTGATAACTGATGAATTCTTATTTGTTCATGAACTTTATCAAGATACTTATTGTGAATGGTGTTTCTATACCTACACAAATATAATATTAGATCCAAATGTAAGATAGAAGCAACATTCCCCATGAAATTAGATTGAAACATCAAAATAGGAAAATAAATGAAGAACAACACAATGAAAGCAATTGAATCCTATTCTAATAAGCAAACTTTCAATCCTGTGGGAGAATTGGTGCCATTTATGTGTAGAAAATGTCCATTTCCCAACTCCTTGATGTGATTTGATGAACTTGGAAGATGATTCTTGATTCCTTGATGCAATTTTCCAGTAACCTTGATAAAACTATGAAAATATGATGAAAATGGAAGAAGTTGCAAATGAAATTGAGTATAGTAAGCTTACATGGATTGTGGATGATCAATTCAATAGGAGAAGCCCTATATTTATAGATTTGAAGAATGGATGAATAAGAAAAATGGATGAATGTGGGAAAAAATACCAACCAATGAGAGAAGGTCACTTGTCCACATGTGATTGGAGGAGGAATGATCACATTTGGATGAATGTGCACATAAATATGGTTAGGTGGATTTGAAATTGTTGAGATGAAAAGTTTAGAGGGAATAAGAAAGGGAGTAAATTCCACTTGGCTCAAGGCAAAGGACATGTAAGAGGCCTTTAATGCTTTGTTGGAAGTACCCATCCCTTTTTTGGGGGGGTTTTTGAATTGGAAGAATATTCCACTAAAGATGTCTTTTTGAATGGAAATTGATGAATTTATAAATCAAATAAATTGTTTTATTGTTCAAGTTGAAAAATCTAGAGGATTGGAGTGATTAGGATTATGATTAATCATGATTTGATCAATTTAAGTAGAAATTAGATGATTTGACAATTTTGACTTAGATTTTAGGATTTATTTAAGTCAAAGTTGAGAGGAATAATGATTTAGATAAAGATTGATTTATTTAATTAAAGAGGGTGATGTAGATTAAATCAAATAAAGATTAATTTATTTAATTTAAAGAGATGACTTTAGAGATTTAATTAAATAAAGTGAACTATTTAATTAAAAGAGAGACTATAGGATTAATTAAACAAAATGATTTATTTAATTAATGGAAGAGAATGACTTAATCAGATAAATTTCATTTATTTAATTAAGAGAGGAAATATGATGAATTTAATCAAATAAATATTATTCCATTAATTAATTAGTAAAGGGGATGATTTAGGAAGACTTATGTTAGTAAGATCGGGATCAGGTGTGTAGGACCAATTTGTATATTTTCCATGTGTATATTTTGCCCCTCTTTGAAGCAATGCACCTATTGCGTTGGTTCAAAGAATAAGCTACCAAGATCAAACTTTAAAAAAAAATCAATTTTTTCAAATGTCTCACTTCTGCCCCAGTGAGAAGGATCACGTTGGTATATTGCTCCCTCGAGAGATTGGATGAAAATTTGGATTTTTGGGTAATCTCGTGAAAATAGAGAACAAGTTCTCTGAAAGGTTCATAAAGGGTCCAGGATGCCAAAAACATGTCAAAACGTAAAAAAATGATGCAAAACGGCCCTCCGTCGGGAAAAAATAGGATTGAGGGTCCAAAACCCTAGCTGGATGGCTGAATAGGGTCAAAAAACCCTAATTCTTAGGCTTAAATAGACCCCAATGGGTCACTTTCAAGTCATTTTCACACTTAGCCTTTAGAAGATTTTGCACTTTGAGCTCTAAGCATTGATTGAGATTGCACAAAGATTTCTCCCATGACATGTGTTGAATCAATTACAAGTGCACCAGTGGCCAGCCGACGCAGGACCAGTGGTATGTGCCCCTCCCTCAACCTTTGATTTCATTTTTTTACATGCAATTAATAGGGTCAAAGTCAAATTTAAGTCAAGCGGTACTATATAGCGTTGCTGAGAATGCAAAATCAACGTCGCACGACCTCAAAGTGCATCACATGTGCGAAGAGAGTCGTTGCCACTTAGTATGGAAAATTAGGGTTTAGGGAAAGTCTGCCACATATGCGAAGAGCATCGTAGCGTCACAATTTAGGAATTAGGGTTGGGGGCACAATCAAAATGCATAGTGGTGGCACAATTTGGAATTTGCAAACTACACCGCAATTGCAAACAGAGCTACATATGTTTGAATTATGAAAACTCAGGGCGGGATCTCAATTTTTTTCAAAACTTGACATTGTGGCTTTTCCTGCATAGGAGGACCTTAGGATATTGCATTCTCAGGAGCACAGGTGCCTGGTTCTTAGTCGGTTAGATGGGTTACATGACTTTCTCTAGGAGCACCTTGGGGTGATAGGACTTTGGTATATCATCTATGCCCATCCCGTTCAAACACACCTAGGGATGATGATAGTCCTATTAGAGAGATGGCATAGTGAGACATCTTCATTTCACTTGCCCACTAGTAAGGCCATTGTCACACTAGAGGATGTCTGGCGCATCCTGTGATTTCCCATCCATGAAGAGAGGTTCATTTATGATGTGGATGCTAGGAGGGATGTGTTCTTCGAGGTCATGGAGCTCGATGAGATTATTTTCTTTGAGGGGCAGATTGATTTAGAGAGATACTGGGGTACAGTTCCCACTTTTAGAATTATAATAGTTGCTATTATATCAAGGTTTGTGGCTCTAGATCGGTGGGACCAATACTTGAGTCTAGGATTGGGGCTAGCATGGGATCGGATGATTTTTCATAAAGAGTGCCTTGCTTGGGGGCTAGTGATGCTGGCCTCACTCTACCAAGACCTGCATAAGTTTTCCTATTTAGATAGCAGGACCATTGGGGTCGGTGTTACATTATTGCATGTCTGGGCTTGGGAGCACATTGTAGTGCTTCACCCACAAGTCACAGTGGTCGCCTTAGAGCTAGATGATCCAATTTTCTTGTGACACAGTGGGGCCCAAATTAATTTTACACACACAAGGGCAGGTGGTATCACCCATTGGCAGAGAGTCATTGATGAGATGATAGTTTTAACTTGGAGGCCTTGACTTGGCATTGGTCCATGGTTTGACGATGTACAGTAACTATTTTTTGCTCAATAAGACAAACTGATGCAGGGCCGAGAGAACACTATTATAGAGAGATACCTTCCAGATAGAGTGGCGAGACAGTTTGGGGACATGATGAGGCCTTGTAAAGACCTCATAATCATTAAGTTTTAACATTTTTTAATACTTTATAATTTGGCTTTAAAACTCATAATATTTTCCTTTATGTATGAATTTACGAACTTAATGAAGTATTAAGACTTAGATTATGAATGGTCAATATTAATTTTTATTTCTACTAAATATATGATTAATATGGTGATTAATCCATGAATTCTTTATTATATGTGCACCTTTATTATGCAACTAGATTTTATATTTATTTCTCGGCTCAATGATAATTGTTTCTATTTTGAAAGTGATGAATGGTTGATTATTTGTGACTCATCTTCAAATGTATTATTATCCGTTGATCTCCTTTTTGACTTATCATGCCAAATGAAGACTCTTCCAACTACAACCCAAGTTCCAACCAAGCATGATTAGTTTAGAAATATGAGAATCAATGCAACTAAAGTTTGTTACGAGGATCTTCGCCAAATATGTTCCTGCACCCTAGGATATCTTTTTAGACTAGGATTAGATTAAGTTTCCCGCTTGTCTTCTATTTTTGAAAATAAAAAATTGATATTTATATCCAGTCCCAACATAGTTGGATGTTAGATCGTATCAAGTTTTTGATCTTTTTCATCTAATTTCCCTTCTGTTTTTAAGTTAGAATCATTTTATGTATTTTGTCCCTATTTGGGCACATTCTCTAGAAATAAGAAGGAAGTTGATCTCAAATTTGTCTTAATATTCTTTCAACACGCTTTCTAAATGAGGTGATCTTGTTAGTTTTTAAGATTCATTTATCATTGCTATGTTTCATTTCTTGCATTAATTCAAGTTCAAATCATTTCATCTATTGTGAGTTGAAAGATATTCTAGATCAAAGTTACATTCTATTATTGTTTTTATATTGTTTTGTTAAAATCGCTTCATGTAGTTTATATTCTAAGTTTAAAAATCATTTGCATATATTAAATAGTCTAAATCATCATCTTAAATGGATTTTGTACAAAGTGGAACAAGTACTTGTCAATTCAGTAAGTGAAGAATGGAATAGTTTGTTTTTAAAAGAAACTCATTAAGTTTAAATAGATTTTAAAATTCAGTAGATTAGACTAAGTTAATCTTCCATTATCTCATAATCTAAATTGTCTTGGAACAAAAACTCTTTGTTTAAAACTCCATTTTGAAGGTTATTTAGAATAAATCAGGAATAGAAGGTTAGTACTGAAACACTCCCGAAAATTAAAATAGCTCTGAAATGCTCCTAATCGAGCCAAACCCACCAAAACCCCCCCAAAAATTGATTCAACTCTTACTGTAGATAGCTTTAGACATCCCTAGGTTGACATTAAGAAATTAAATGAGTAGGAATTATGACAACAATGACTTCCTACCATCATTTTTGGCATCGTTTCTGAGGAAGATCTAGCTTCAAAAGAAAATCTAAGCCTTAAGTGTCGATAAGATTAGTTAATGAATAGGTATAGAGACCGGTCTGGAAGACTTGTAAGAGCAGATTTAAAGAATCATCAGGAAGGATCCCAGTCTAGTGTTACTAGTTCACCCTCTGCTAGGACATAATCCATTCAGTCAAAAAATATGGGAGATAGAGATTAGGTGGAGGAGGTTCCTAATAGAAAATTTTCCTTTCCCATTGTCATAAATGTCAAAGAAAATGAGCCACCAGTGAATATATTTCACCCTCCAATTTGTCTACATTTCGTGGGAAAACTTTGGAAGATCCTGATCAATTTTTATTTGAGTTCAAAGTGTTATGTCAGAGTTATGATTATACATCTGACAATCAAAATTTGAAACTATTTCCATCCACTCTTAAATAATCAGCTTTACTATGGTTTATGGGATTGACTGCAAATTCAATAAACACTTGGGATGAAATGGAAATGGTATTCCTGAATAAATATCAAGATTATTATAGAGTCAGGGATAGGAAGGAAGAATTGTTTAAAATGAAGCAATTGGATGATGAAATTGTGGAAGACTATGTAGATAGGTATCAATTTGTTTTGAAAAGGAGTGGAAATGGATTAGATCAAGAAATTAGAAAATCCATCTTTCTTAAAGGCATTGATGACGATTCTAGAGATGCCCTGAACTTGATAGGAAAAGGAGATATTAATAAACAGACCTTTGAATAAATCATTGAGATTTGTAGGAATTGCTCCAGAACAAGACCAAGTTATAGGAGAAAGAACAAAGGTTCTTCATCTGATGTTTCTAAAGTTATGGAAGAAATTGCAAACTTAAAAACAAACATTCTCCTTCATCTCAGTTCTTAGTCTAATAAAAGAATAGTAGAACCTTTGGCCATCTATTGTCCTAAATATAGGGATAAGAATCCATTGAGAGAATGTCCTTAAAATCAAGTAGATCTGTGTGACATATGTGAGAAGAAACACCCTACTCGTAAATGTAGTCTCCTACCAGAAATAGGAAACTAGTTGAAGAAATCAGCACCAATAGAAGAGGAGCTGAATTTTGTGGGACAAAGATAGTTTAAATCTACCTTTGGACAACCTATAAATAATTCTAACTAGGGTTCAAATCTGTGGAATAACCAATGGAATTCTCCTAGCTAATGGAACCTCCAATCTTAGTGGAACCCTCAACAAATGCAAAATCCACTTCCATCTGTGACAAACCCTTGGGTATCAACATGGGGATAAACTAAATATCCATAATGGAACTAGATTCAGTGGTAGCCAAATCAATCTCAATGGTAACAAAATCAAACCCAATGGTAGCCTAATCAAGGAAATAACCAATGGCAGAATCAGGGGCCAAGGAGACCTTGCAATCAGAATCAGCTAATTGGACAAAACCAACCTTCAAGCTTTGAACCAATCAATCAGCCTCAGATACCTACTCAGCTAGTTCCTAATCCTAAAAATTTTAAGCCTTAGCAACCTGCATATAATGTTGATCCTAACACAATTAATATGAATAACATTGAAATTGGAGATATTCATTTAAGGAATAGAGTTGTACAATCAAAACCTGATGAAATTAAGAAAGATCAATAGCAAAACTTAGTGAAGGAGATAGAAAAAGAAATTAAGGAAGATCATACTAAACAAGCACCATTTACTTCATGATTTCATCAAGAACTACTGGTTGAACAAATTGATAAAAATGATGATCTGATTGATCCTCAGATTATTGATGAGCTTAAGAAAATTAAAATTAAAATTCCCCTATTAAAGGCTATTCATGATATTCCAAAGATCAACCAAGTAGTCCAATCTCTATGTGTTAAGACACCAGGAAGGAAACAAAGGAAGAGAGGTTATCCTATTATTTTAGGGAGACCTTGGTTAGCAATAGTTGATGCACTCATTGATTGTAGATTTGATAGTATGACTATTTTCAATGGGATTATATAGAAAGAAGTGACTATGTATCCACTAGCTAAACCATCTTTAACATTTGATAATCAAATCTGGATTGATGATCTTGATTCTAAAGATAAGGAAATAAGGGGCCTTACAATGATGACTTTGGAAGAACATGATGAGGAATATCAAGATTCTGTAAACATAAAAGAGGAAGATCTGGGAGAATGTAGTAATTTTGAAACTCCATCATGTTTTCCTTTTGCTAAAATCACAAAACCTAAGGAGAATTGGGTTCTTCATCAACTTCTATCGCATCCTTGTCCTTTGAACACCTTAATTGGTGACCCCTCGAATATTTAGGGAAAGACAAAACAAATCCTAGTTCAAGCTGATAAACCTCTACTTATCAACAATTCTTTAACAATGAAACAAGAGGAAGGATTAAAAGGAATTTTGGAAAAGAATATAGGAGCCTTCGCTTGGGCTTATAAGGATATGAGAGGAATTCATCCAGACATATGTACACACCATATCTATACTAAGGATGTCAAACCTGTAAGACAACCTCAAAGAAGAATCAACCCTGCTCTAAGAGACTTTGTGAAATTAGAGGTAGAAAAATTACTCCAGGTAGGGTTCATTTATCCTATTCGGACAGCAAATGGGTTTCTCCATTGGTCATTGTACCTAAAACAAATGGGAAATTGAGGATGTGTATAGATTATAGAGAACTAAATAAGGCTACAAAGGGAGATTATTTTCCATTACCCTTCATAGATCAGGTATTGGATAATTTATTTGGAAGTAGTTATTTTTCATTTCTTGATGGGTTTAGTGGCTACAACCAGATTCACATAGCTTTGGAAGATCAAGATAAAATGGCATTTACATGTCCATTGGGTACCTTTTCTTATAGGGTTATACCTTTTGTATTATTTAATGCTCCTGCAACCTTTCAACGTGTTGTTCTTGCTATTTTTGCAGACCTAACAACAACATGTGTAGAATTTTATATGGACGATTTCACGGTCCATGGGAAAACCTATGAGGATTCTTTGGCAAGTCTAGACAAGGTCCTAAATAGATGTAAAGAACATACAATTTCATTAAATCATTAGAAGAGTTTGCTAATGATGACAGAAGGAATTGTCTTGGGTCGTCATGTGTCAAAAGAGGGAATTAAAGTTGACCCAAAGAAAAGTGAAATAATTTTGCAAATACGTATACCTCAGGGTCAAACAAATGTAAGGAGTTTTTTGAGACACTCTAGTTATTACAGAAGATTTATAGAGGGATTCAGTAAAATTTTGGGTCCACTATTTACTTTGTTGAAAAAAGACTCTGAATTTTTGTGGACTTCATCTTGTCAGGAGTCATTTGAACAAATCAAACATGCTTTAACAACTTCACCCATCATTGCTGGTCCAGTTTGGGGCAAACCATTTCATATCAATATAGATGCCTCTAACTTTTTAATTGGAGTAGTTTTGGGATAGAAGGATGAATCTGGAGCAATGCATGCTATATATTATATAATAAAAAACTTAAATCCAATAGAACTTAAGTACACTACTACTAAGAAGGAATTCTTCGTGGTTGTGTTTGCTATAAACAAATTCTGACATTATATCACTGGATATAAAAATTTTGTGCATACTAACCATGCAACTATTCATTATCTTATGAATAAAGTTGTTGTGGGAGGATGTATAATTAGATGGTTCTTATTACTACAGAAATTTGATATAACCAATATTGATAAGCTAGGTAAAGATAATGTTGTGCTAACTTTTTGTCAAGAATGGTTTTGCAGGGTAATAATGAGTCTATGGAATATGCTTTTCTTGATGAACATCTATTTACAATATCTATTTATTCACCATGGTTTGGTGATATTTCAAATTACTTAGTAAATAGGAAATGTCCTTATTTTTTAGTAAAATAGAAAAAAAAAAAAAAGTTTAATTAGAGAGAGCTCTCATTTTGAATGGATTAATGGTTGTTTGTTTAAAATGTGCCCAGATCGTGTAATATGGAGATGTGTGTAGGAAACTAAAGTATATCATATATTGAAAGCATTTAATGATGAACCAGGAGCAGGACATTACTCCACAATAAGAATAGTGCATAAAATCTTTGGAGTGGGCTATTTCTGGCCCACTATGACTAAAGATACATCTCATTACATCAGACACTATGATCAATGTCAAAGAGTGGGTAGGCCTACAAGATCAACAAAATTCCACTACAGACACAGTTGTCACTTGAGCCATTTGAAAAGTGGGGTGTTGACTTCATTGGCCCAATAGATCCACCATCCAAGGGAAATTATTACATACTTGTATGTACTGATTATGTTACAAAATGGGTAGAAGTCAAAGCATTTCCAATTGCTAAAGAGGAGAAAGTTGTAGAGTTCATATACAATAATATTCTACAAAGATATGGAGCACCTAAATAACTTGTTTCAGATCAAGAGCCAAAGTTCATGTCTTTGATGCTTAGGGCATTTCTAGGAAGATATCAAGTTCAACACAGGAAATCATCACACTATCATCCTCAAGAAAATGGACAGGTAGAGGTGACCAATAGAGAACTAGAAAATATTCTCACAAAAATAGTCTCATCTAAGAAAAATGATTGGTCTGATAGGTTAACTGAAGTTGTATGAGCATACAATACAACGTGGAAGACAACCACTAGATTTTCACCATATGAGCTGGTTTATGGAAAAACTCCTATCTTTCCTATTGAGTTTGAGTTAGAAACACTTAGAATAGTTGTGAATGTAGGGATAGATATTACTGAAGCACAGAAGAATAGAATAATGCAGTTGAACAAGTTGGATGAGATGAGAATTGAAGCTTTACACTGAACTGAAATCATTCAATGCCAGAGGAAACAATGGCATGATAGAAATATCTGCAGTAAGCAATTTACTACATGTGATTGGGCTATGTTGTTTGATTCAAGGTTTCAGGAATTTAAGGGTAATTTACATACAAGATGGCTTGGGCTATATGAAATTGTACAAGTATTTGACAATGGAGTTGTTCAGTTAATACCCATAGATGGAGAGAGAAAAACAATGTTGGTAAATGGGCATAGACTCAAGCTTTATCACAAACCAACATCGAAAGAAGAGTTTATCACAGAGCTTCAAGCAAGAAATGAGTATTTCAATAAGGAATATTTTTCTTCTTTTGGTGAGATGGTCATTCCTTAGATCCAATTTGTGATGGCCACTAATAAACGGAGTAAATTGAAAACCAAAAATGGTGGTTTACTCCAAAAAAAAAAAAGATAGAAAAATCCTCCACTCCTATGAATAAATATGAAAACTGATAGAGCCTAATTTTTTGTGATTACTCATAATGGCTCTTGATCATTCTTGATCAAAATCGAAACAACAACATTGTTTTTGATAGTTCATAAATAGCTCCTAATCATTAATGATCAGGAGAGAATTGAAAAGATTAAAAGGGACACAAAACGTTTCTTATCAAGATTGATCAAGAATAAAATTTGAGCTTATAGTAGCTCCTGATCACACCTGATCTAATCAAAATTCCAATGGTTGAATATTTTATAAAGAAACTCATGATTGCTCCTGATCTCTATTGAACAGTTGTTCTTGATGAGTTAGCCAAAGGAGAACTTTCCAAATAAAGGTTATAATAATTCATGGCATTCTAGAGCGCGAAGAATGGTCATGTGCTGACAGAAGTTTTTATCTTCATTTATTACTAATTTGTTTCTGTAAATGTACAGATACAAGGTTGAATGAAAAAATTTGAATTAATGATGTAACAAGTGGAAATAAGTGGGCTCCAACAAGGGTAGAGCTCAGCGTGTCATGCATTAATTAAATGTTGATTTTGTTGAAGATCGAATCTTGTTACAGATTGTATGGCTTAAGTGGGCATGTATTACCATTATTCACCATCAATTGAATTTTTCATCATTGACAAGTAAGCATTTATATCACCAGGAGTTTTTCAAAATCTGAAATACATTAATTATAGTTTGTAAAGTTACTTAAAGGGTTAAATTATGATTGTTTGACAAGCCAAATATAATTTATTTTAAAATGTACAAACAGATACATCATTACTTAAATAAGTAATTAATATGATAAGATGGTTTTCAAGGCGAATTTATGGGTAGCAAGGTGATACGTAGGTGACACATTGTTGTCAGTACCTTGACGAGACATAATAGGATGCAAAGGACAATCAGTTTGAAATGGATTAACGCCACCATTTCAAAACATAAGGACATAGCCATTTTTAGAAATTAGTTGTTGATATTGTTGATGAATTCTTGAGCTTTTCACTGATTGTGCCTCATCATCCATTTGAAATGGATTAACGCCACCATTTCAAAACATAAGGACATAGCCATTTTTAGAAATTAGTTGTTGATATTGTTGATGAATTCTTGAGCTTTTGGAAATTTTAGAGTTTCTTGAAAATTTAAGGGTCTTGTGGAAGTTTAGAATCTTGTGGAAATGGGGTAAAAAATGATGGCATATCCAAAGGGAATAACCTTAGATGTTGAATCTAGAAGGTATTTACAACAAGTTGGATGGTTAGATTTATTGCTTAAATATGAAGGGTGTGAGTGGGATATTATGTTGGAATTCATCAAAAAATTCCACATCAATTTCACTATCGTCGGAGAACCCATTGAGGTATTCATCGCTGTGATCAATGCTTTATCTAGTATACCTATGAAAGTGAAATTATTCAACCCAGGCTTTCTAATTTGCAAGAGTTATTTGAAATCTTTCATGTGCCACCTGAGCCTTTGCCAGTCTTTCACATTCATAAAGGAAAGCATAAAGCTATTGAGCGCGAAAGTTTGTAGGAGCCCTAGCCATCCATTGGACTCTACATTATGAAGTTCTTCAGCTATGAAGGTCATTTTGCAACTATCCTAGGGCCACCACTAAAATTGTCGAATCATGTCAAACACAGTGCAACTAAACTTGAAGTAAGGGTTAATTTACCTACTTTTCTCTTTTCTCAACTTACTGAAATGCCTATTAAATGTAAGGAAAAAGAAAACAGAGTAACTCATCATAGTCTAATGCATTTAATAGTTAAGAACCATTTCATGCAAAAAACTAATTGGGAAGAGGAATGGAGGAATTTTTTGCTAAATACTAATAGGGAAGAAAAACCTAGAGTCTCTAAGGGTAGATCATTTAAAATTGAGAAAGATGAGGTTTATAACAAATTAGTGGAATATCATTTGAAATCAATGAGGAAGTCATTGCGTAGGCCACTGGTTTACAATGTATGGGGAAAAAATACCCCAAGCACACCAAGAAGCTGGATCATGAAAGCTTGAAAGCTTTTTTCAAAGGTGATGAGGCCCTGGTGCAGAACCAGTCAGGGTTTGAGAGAGAAGGCCTCCCGAAGCCCTGGGATCAGGTGTGCCTGGCGCTGATGAAATACGCCACCTTGGAAGGTAGGTTTAAAACCTATTTCTTTTATCACTTTCCCCTATTAAACCATCTTAGACACAAGATGTTGCTCAATTTTCCTTTCTTTCTTTTAATGGATTTGGAAAACTCGGTTGAAAAATGCAAAGAGTCTGCCAGCCTTAACCCCAGTGATCTCCCATCGCTCCCACTCCATCAGGAGCTCATTTTGATACTTTATCAATTCCACTTTTCCCTCTATCCTCCTAAAGCTATTATGGTCGTTCGCATTGAGGATCTTGAACCCCTGTTGGCTATGAATATTTCCCCAGTCAAGTTTAAAATCCCTCCACAGAAATCTAGTACGGGCACGGCGGGGAATCCCAAAGCCAAGATAATCACTAAGAAACTTAAGGGTGGTTTGGGTAAGGCTCATGCTAGCGCGGTGGAGGGTCTTTGTGAATTAAAATCTACTCTAGTGGATTCGATCCAGAAGGCCACCACTGCAAAAACAAGGAATGAGAAAGGCACGTCAGACCTGATTATTAAGGATGGTAAGGGCAGGAACATAATAAGGAAAGACTCCAAAGGGGACACTATTGTGGGGACTATTGAGATGACTGGAGGGGAAAATGCCAAAAGAAGATCTGGGAGGCTTGCAAAGAACAACAAAAAGAGGTTGATTATTGAGGACTCAGAGGAGTGGTCTGACAACAAAGGATACAAGGAAGAGGATGAGGATGATTTTGTGGAAGAGGCCTAGTTTACTCCCATGGACAACAAGGATCCTAATGTTGGCTCCACCTCCCACTCTCCACATCCTCTGGTCGAAGAGCCTGGTGAGGTCCCGGTGACCATGGACATTGGAGTGGAGCCATGTGAGTTGGAAAAAAGAATGGACAAACTTGACAAAAGGTTTCGTGGGTTGACCCGCTTCACCATGAAGTTGGGCCACTTTGTCACTAGCACCCTATCTAATGCTATCGAGGAGGAACTGGAGAGGAAAAATAGTCAGGAGAACAAAGACTGGGTGGGTGATGAGGTTGTGGACCTCCTACTCAAAAACTGGGACAACACCAGTTAGTTGTTGCTTGCGCTGGTGTACTATCTTTCGGCTATCTCCCTGTGGTCTATGTGTTGCTAGTATGTTGTTTCTAGTTACTTCTTTTAAATGTTAATGTTTTCTTTTTAGACTAATCTTTTCTCGCCCTTGTGGCTCTTTTTTGAAGGGTACGACACCCTGAAAATGCTGCTTAACTTTTCAAAAACAAAAAAACTAGTTAAACCCATTGGGAGGCCTAAAAAGCAAAAACCAGAGTGTTCTACTCTGGAAAAGAAAAGAAAAACTAAGTTTTTGACAGAAAACCTAGTTAAACTAATAAGGAAAACTAGAAAGCACAAATCATAAAGCTATGTTTCAATTAAGAAGAGAAAAATAGAGGAAAAGAGAACCTTAGAGGGTTTTGATGCTAAGATTAAAAGTTCTCAAAAGAGAAAAATAGAGGAAAAGAAAACCCCATAGAATTCTGATACTAATACAGAAAGCTCTAAAAAGAAGAAGAAGACTATAAAAATTGAGAGACCTAAAAGGAAAACCAGGTCAGAAACACAGAGGATGGAATAGGAAAAGTTAGAGACCAAGAAAACCCCTTCCACCATCAATCTTGATGATTCAAGGGGAGAGTAAATTGAAAAGGATAAGTCTGAGAAAAATGAACATGAAAAAGAGCTAAAAGAGGAGGTATTGAAAGAAATGGATCTTGAAGAGGAAGGCTTAGAAAAAGATGGAGGGTCACAACCTCCAATGTAGAGTCCATAACATACTCCTCTGAAAGAGCATTTGTCAGCTCATAATTCCTCTTTCCAAGATGAGCATTTTTCAGCTCATGATTCCTCTTCTCAAAGCGTTCATGTGTCAAATATGAAAACCGAATATGAAGTTGAAATCCTAAATGTAGAAATTCAAAGAGAATAAATATTTCAGCATTATGAAGAGGTATTGATACATAGGGAAGGGAAGTAGCCAATAGAAGAAGAATAAACAGTTTTTGATAGTGAAAATTTAGAGGAAAAAGAACAAATTTAAACTGCTCTAAGAATATCCAGATTAGAAAAAGAATTAGAAGAGTTTAAAATACAGGATTTGTTATTAGAGGATAAATTAAGGCAAAGAGATGAGGAGACATCAAAATTTCAAATATAAATAAATGAGTTGAAAGAATAGTTTGAAAGGAAACTCAGTCAGTTGTTTTCACAGTTAAAAGAAACAGAGGAAAATTTGACCCAAACGACCATTCAGAATGAACAAAAAGATAAAGAAATCCAAAGATTGAAAACAAAATTGGAAACAAGGACTAATGCAAAGGAGATGGTACAACCACATCTACTTAACAAGTTACCTCTACCACCACCTGAGGAAAATCATAAAGAGAAAAAAATAGGACCTAGATACATTTCATTAACAACTATGAAGTACAAACAACTTAATAAAGAACTCCAAGAAAATTGGATAAGATCACAAAGGAAAAGGAAGAAGCTGAGGAAAGGGTAATCAAGACTGTAGATATTGCATTCTCCTTAGTTTTCACTAGGAAACTTTCTAGAGTGTATGGGTTGTTTCTTAGAGAGCTATTCTTGAAATGGAAGTTGAATCAGACTATGCTAAAAAGACCTACTAAGTTTTGGATAGACTATCATTTCATGGATTGCTATTTTAATATTTGTTCAGACATTCAAAATCAAATGTGTGAATTCTTCCAACATGGATTCCTCATGGGTTCCAATGATGATTCACTACTTAATGTTTTTATTGGTGAACTTGAAATTAAATCCTTTGTTTCCTTGTTGAAAAATCATGTTGAATGGTCAGCAAGAATGGAGGAATACAGAAGGATACAACAAACATATGGGTTGCCAATGAGACATGAGGACAAATTCAGTTCCATTTCAAGGTTGAATGATATTACTCCTCTTTATGTCAGTAATCTGTTAAAAGAATTGCAAATTTTTAGGATATTGAGGGAACCCTTCCTCCTATAGCTATCTAGGCATGTGAAGAAAGATTCAGATCACTTCCAGATCCAATAAAGAGGAGAGATCCACTATCACCAAATAATATCATATGGAGCTTGACATGTGTAAGACATGTAATCAGTCTGATTCATGAGCAACAAGAATTCTAGATTGGTATGAGATTCAGAATGACAATCATTATCATGCTTGCACCTAAAATTAATGCACCTTCACATATCCCAGTAGAAGTCCTCAGAGCATGGTATGAAAAGATGGAAAAGAACAATGGATTTGTTTTACCTACAAGAATTGTAACAGGATACAAAGGATGAGTTTTTGACTGTGCTCTTTGGATTGAATCACTTAATAGGGGAATTCATGTTCCACCTAGATAAACAATGAGGGCATGGTTAAGTTCAAGAGGAGGAGAATGATGAGGCCTAGTAAAGACCTCATAATCATTAAGTTTTTACCTTTTTAATACTTTATAATTTGGCTTTAAAACTCATAATATTTTCCTTTATGTATGCATTTACGAACATAATGAAGTATTAAGACTTAGATTATGAATGGTCAATATTAATGCTTATTTTTGATAAATGTATGATTAATATGGTGATTAATCCATGAATGGTTTATGATATGTGCACCTTTATTATGCAACTAGAGTTGATATTTATTTCTTATCTCAATGATAACTTTTTTTGTTTTGAAAGTGATGAATGGTTGATTGTTTGTGACTCATCTTCAAATGAGTTATTATCCGTTGATCTCCTTTTTGACTTATCATGTCGAATGAAGACTCTGCCAACTACAACCCAAGTTCCAGTCAAGCATGATCAATTCAAAAATCTGGGAATCAATGCAATAAAGGTTGTTACGAGGATCTTCACCAAATATGTTCCTACGTGCCAGGATATCTTTTTAGATTAGGATTAGATTAAGTTTCCTTCTTATCTTCTATTTTTAAAAATAAAAATGGATATTTATATCCAGTCCTAACACAGTTGGATGTTAGATCGTATCAAGTTTTTGATCTTTTTCAAGGAAGTTGATCTCAAATTTGTGTTAAGATTCTTTCAGCATGCTTTCTAAATGAGGTGATCATGTTAGTTGTTAAGATTCATTTATCACTGTTATGTTTCATTTCTTTCATTAATTCAAGTTCAAATCATTTCATCTATAGTGAGTTGAAAGATATTCTAGATCAAAGTTACATTCTATTACTATTTTTATATTGTTTTGTTAAAATTGCTTCTTCTAGTTTATATTCTGAGTTTACATATCTTAAATAGTCTAAATCATCATCTTAAATGGATTATGTACAAAGTGGAACAAGTACTTGTCGATTTAGTAAGTGAAGAATGGAATAGTTTGTTTTTAAAAGCAACTCATTAAGTTTAAATAGATTTCAAAATTTAGCAAATCAGACTAAGTTAATCTTTCATTCTCTCACAATCTAAATTGTCTTGGAACGAAAAATATTTGTTTAAAACTCCATTTTGAAGGTTATTTGGAATAAATCAAGAATAGAAGGTTAGTGCTGAAACACTCCTAAAAAAGTAAAAATATCTCTGAAATGCTTCTAATCGAGCCAAAACCACCAAAAACCCCCCCAAAAAATCGATCCAACTCTTATCGCAAATAGCTTTAGACACCCCTACGTTGACATTAAGAAATTAAATGAGTAGAAATTCTGACAACAATGACTTCCTACCATCAAGACACATAGGACTGTCTCAATGACCACTACCTGGCCATCTTCACCCATACTATGAGGAAGACTACATGGGGTAGACCCATCCCAGCTAATGAGGTAGTGAAATCTTTTAGGCAGCTAGTGGCCAGGGCATGGCCATATGATCAAGAACAGGGGAATGTAGGGGTCACACAGACCTAAAGAGATTGGTTCATACCACCCCTCAAACTGACAAATCCAGGCACAACACCTGCATGGTAGAGGACCAGGGGTAGATCAGCAAATTGAGGGTGGGGGTAGGGAGGCAGAGGGGATGGAGATAGAGATGGAGATGGGGATAGGGGAGGAGGTGGGCCACCTCCACACCATCCACAACAGACACCACCCCAGGAGTAAGCACAACAGACACCACCTCAAGAGTAGCCCAGAGATGGGGAGAGAGAGATCCCACATCAGCATCCCTCCTCACCACCATGAGTGCAGCCAGACCATAGATATTCCCTGATTCAATAGTTACAGGCTTAGGTACAGGGTTTGTAGACCTAGGTGCAGGCACTGACAGCTGAGAGAGACCAGGTGAGGTCTGAGAGAGACCAGGAGATAGGCCAGAGATGACAACTTGAGAGCATGGCCTTTGCATCCTAGGACAGGATAGTGTCCAAATGAGTATATCAAGAGGCAGTGGGAGAGGCAGAGTATTATAGGCTCCACTATAGGTAGGCAGTACCAGCAGTAGCTCAGGTTCTAGAGTATTCCCAACAGACAGGGATGAGGAAACCTAAGGATCATGCCGAGAAACAAGTTGGAGAGGGCAGCAGCCAGCAAGGATAGCCTCACATTTTGACCAGAGACAATATTCTTTTTTGGTCTATGGTCTCCAATTTTTTATTCCCCCGATTGTATCATATACTTTTGATTTATACATATTTGATCTTGATCTTTGTACCATGATAGTTACTCTTGATGATATATATGAGATGATTTGATTCGTTTATGAGATTTCCTACTTTACTTATGCCTGATGGATGGATGCTTTTAATTTCTTATGTGATACAATGATGTGGTGATTCTATTTCATGAGATGCAATTATGTAATATGATGTATGTTTTTATGTGATGCGATGATGTGATGCAATGATTATGGATGCATTTCTTTTTGTATATTTCTATGCACTTTGTGATGATGATGTATGGATGCAACATGTTATGATATGCAAATTATTTTCTATATCATGTCCCAAATTTATTATGCGATGTACTTATGAAAATGAACTGTATGCGATGATATGCAAGTTTAATATTTTTTGTTTCTCAGTCTTATGTATTTATGATGAATGTTATATTGATGATATGTTATGATATGCAAATGTGATGTTTTTATGTAATGACATATGAATGTGATTATGTGAGATGATTATGGTATTTATGATATATGATATGCAATGACAATATGTATAAATGTAATGTTGATGATTATGAGGTGATGACATTTGTGAGATGATTATGTAATATGGTATGCAATGATTCCTAATTATATGATAATGTAATGACTTATGATATGTGACGATGTGATATGGGATTTATGTAATGGGTAATTTTAATGCACTGTGTATGATGCGAACTGATTATAATGATAATGTAATGTGAGATGACCTACGATGAATGCCATGCAAAAATGTAAATGTAGTGGCATAAATGTAATCTTTTATGATGATGTGATATGTGAGATGATTATGTGATGCAATGATTCCTATTTCGTAATGATTTTTGGATGCAAATGTTATGATATGTAATGCAAGTACTATGATAATGTGAAATGATTATTACATGAAATGTAAATGATTATTATATGTAATGAGGTTATTATGATATGATGTGAATATGTATATGATAATGATGCCATGGATGACTTAATAATGCTTATAAGATCGAATGCAAATAATAATAATGAATCTATATTAATGATGAAATGTGATGTATCTATGTTTCCTATATGATATGCATTATGTTGATGATTGGTGGATGCAGGGTCGATGCATTTTAGTGATGTTTTTTGATTAACTGTCATGGTACCATGTTAGTATGGAAAGAAGATAGAAGACAGAAAATCCAACAAGCTTACCTTATTAATGATGATGATGATAATGATATCAGGAATTGGAATTTTAAAAGGGCCATTTACTTTATGTTTGATAATACACATAGGTATGATGCATCAAGGTATTAAGAACTAGGATGACATTGTACCTAGTGTGATGGAATTTGACTCAACAATCGGATAGGACTACTCATGTTCACACTTGACATATGAAACCTTACTTATGTTGTAGTTCAGATATTCTAAACATCTTGGACAAAAACATAGAAAAGAAAGCCTTCCTATGTGGTCAACAAGACATCTAAAACACCTTCCCTACAAACCAAACAAAGCATGCATTACAGAGTTATATTACAAGAACATCCAACAAGCACAGTAGATAAAAAGATAATGATATTTTCCCCATTCCTTTCTCTCTAAACCATTTTTATTAGGCATCATCGAGAGGTCATTGGAATGAACGCAAAATAAGATAAGTCAAAAATACCAAGATAAAGTAAACAAACAAGCTAATGTTCTTCGTACTGCTAACCAAGACTAAACTATGGTGATGCCTGATGTTGATGTCCATCATAGGAAGGATGCATCCTAGGACATGTTTTGATTAGGTGATGATGAGATTCATTGGATGATAAGTTATTGATACTCTGAGTTGATTAATTTGTTGACTTACTGACCTAGACTTGAGACTTTGACGATTAAGCTTTTACTTTTAAACTTGTTAGACTTGCTTCTGACTGACTTACCAAAGGATGAAAAGGATGATTGATTTATTATAAATGAGATTATTACAGGTGAAAGTGAGATGAGATGGATGCACCATTTTGGGTTTTTCAAATATTTGGATGTTTTGATGTTTTGAAATGTTTTGAGGCTATTCTAATTTTCTAATGTTTTTCATTTTTTTCAGACTTTTGGAGATTTTGACCAAGAGACTAACTTAAAAACCTATCCTAGGGGTCTCGGGAGCTGATCAACATATTAGCCTTTCCTATGTTATATATGTAGATACCACGTAGTTCGATTAACACAAACTTGATTTAATGATGAGATAGATGGATAAACGGATTGCCATTTTATTACGATGGATGCCTAAAGGACTAGCCTAAAGTGTCTCGACAAAGATCAAAGATCAACTTTGCCTACGTTCAAGCTCAAAGATTATGTAGTTTGGTAAGATGACTCCATTGCTTTGATTTTTTGGATGTTTGAGATTTTGGATTTTTGAAATGATTTGGATGTTTTTGATTTTATGAATGTTTTTAGATTTTGGATTTTTTGATTTTTTTGGATTTTTGATTTTAAGGAAGATCATAAGAATATACATGAATATGATCCAATGTAGGTAAAAGAACATGCCCCCAATGTGATGTGATAGACTACTTTGATATAGGCATGAAAAATTGACCTTATGAATGTGCCAAGTAGTACTAGGGTGGAACATGATACGAACATAAGATCAAGCTATGGTATAGTTGCAAATGGATGGTGGAAGGATCAATAGAATGTGATGGATGAATGGTAAGTGTGCAGAATAAGCCATGAGGTTCTTGGTGGATGGAGAGTGCTTTATTTACACAAGGTGTTTATTTTCTAAGTTTTCACCAAGGTACTTGTCCAAAGCGCCACCGAAGTAGTTTTCACTAGAGGATGATTTTTTTCTTTATTGTTTTCAATCCATTTTTTTTTATTTTTTTGGATTTTGTTATTTTTTTATTTTTTTGTATTTTTGATTTTACCCTTAAAAGTTTAGGCATAATTTTTTTTGAGATGGGAGTTGTTTAGGGGCTCCTGCAGAGGTTTTCCTTTGAGTGTTGACATCTAGTAGGCTCTTGATTTATAGCTCGCAATCATGATGAATGGTCCCAACAATTTGGGCTCAAACTTTCCCCTGCTATCTGAATTTGGCACATTCTTCTGATTCTCCTTTAGTACTAGCTCGTTGACTTGGAAGGTCTGCCTCCTAATTTTCTTGTTGTAGATCCGCTTAAGGTGATTCTGATAGACTGTCAAGTGGTTTAAGGCATCCATAAGCCACTCATCCAGTAGTTCTAGCTCATTAGTTGTGAGACCCAATATTCTTCATTGCTTATGATATTTTGTAGTGATATCCTCAGGGACAAGAGCTCAATCTCAATGGGGAGTATGGCTTCTGATCCGTAGACCAGAGAGAAAGTGGTGGCACCTGTTGGTGTGTGGATTCTTGTGTAGTAGGCCCATAAGGTAGGATTCAGCTGCAGATGCTAGTCACAACCAGTGTCATTGATTATTTTCTTGAGGATCTTTGGGATGGTCTTATTGGTGGATTTTGCTTGGCCATTGCCTTGGGGATAATATGAAGTGGAAAAGCGATGTTGGATTTTGAAATTTTTGCATAGTTCATGAACATCCTGATTTTTGAAAGGTGTCCCATTATCTGAGATAATGACTTGAGGGACACCGTACCGACAAATTAGGTAATTCAGGATGAACTTGGATATCTGCTTTCCTGTTATGTAGGTCATGGGAATGGCTTCGACCCACTTTGTGAAATACTTTGTGGCGATGATGATAAACTTATGACCATTGGATGAGGTGGGGGTGATTTTACCGATGATATCAAGCCCCCATTGTGATAATGGGGTTGAGCTCCTGAGTTGGTGCATGGATGAGGTCCCCATGTTGCTGACACTACAACACCTTTTGACATAGTCATGTGCTTCTCTTTCCATAGTAGCCCAATCATATCATGTCCTCAGTAGTTTCTTAGCCAAATTCATACTGCTCTAGTGTGAACAACAAATGTCATTATGTACCTCAGTTAAAGTAGTCAAGGCTTCCTCAGTGTTTAGGAAATGTAAAAGGGTCCCTTCGATGCTCCTACGATAAAGGGTTTCTCCTAGGATGACAAAATGGGATGATTTTTTGACAAAAGCTCTTTTAAGGTTCAGGGTTATGTTGGCGAAGAGGACTCCTATTCTCAGGTAGGTGTAAATTTCATGGTACCAAGGATCATCGGTACCAACGATTTTGAACACGAATTTGGACTATGGTACCTCAGATGCCAGTACGAGAAGTTTCTCTACGAGGAATTCTTATTTTGGGATGTTGTGCGGGATCTCTAGGAGCGATCCGATTGTAGCCATTGCATCTACTACTTTTTTGTTTTCTCTAGGTAGTTTTTCAAATGTAATATCAATGAATGAATCCTTAAGGCTCCACCAATTTCTTGTATGGAGTCAGTTTATCATCCTTTGTTTGATAATCATTGTTCACTTGGAGTCTCCATATACCTTAACAACCATAATCTTCCATTGCACTGCAATCCTCAGTCCTATGACAAGAGCCTCATACTTTGTAATGTTGTTTGTGCATGGGAATGATAGCTTGTAGGATTTAGGTATGCAGTCCCCTTGTGGAGTGATGAAGAAGATTCCCGCTCCTAACCCATGATGTGTGTAGGATCCATCAAAATACACTAAGGTTGAAGATTGATTCATCAGGGAACTTTGAGACAAGTGGATTTCCTGCATATATAGGTGCCTCTTCCAGCTGGTTTGTGATTGCTTGTTCTTTGATGGCCTTGCGTTCAATGTACTCAATGTCATGCTCTATTAGGATCATAACCCACTTAGTTGTTTGTTCAATGAGAGTTGCTTTGGAAAGTAGGTATTTGAGTGGGCCTATTTTTGCAATGAGCTTGATCTGATGTGCTAGCATGTAATGTCTGAACTTTGAGCTGCAAACATGACTTCTAGACAAGATTTATCAATAGGTGTGTAGTTTAGCTCATGTCCTACCATGGTCCTTCTAATGTAGTATATAGGTCTCTCCCTTCTATTTTCATCATGTTGTGCTAAGAGAGCACCAAGGGCTGTTATTGTTGTTGAAATGTATAAGATCAATGGTTTGCCTAGAATTGGTGGCATTAGAATTGGTGGTGTGAGTAGGTATTCCTTGATTTTTTTTAATGCCTAGTCGCATTTCTCATCCCATTTGTATGCTACCCCCTTGTGGTGTAGATGAGAATATGGGATTTGTTTGTCTGCTAGTTGTGCTATGAATCGATGGATGGACTGGAGTCTTCCTTGTAAGCCTCTTAGTTATTTCAATGTCCTAGGTGCTTCCATTTTGAGGATTGCCTTGACTTTGGTGGGATCTACCTCAATTCATCTCATTAACACGATATACCCTAAGAGATTTCCTGATTTCACTTTGATGATGCACATCTTTGGATTAAGTCGGACCTTGTACTTTTCCAATCTATCAAAAATGGAACTCAGAGCTGGTATGAAAGATTAGTGTCATAGACCTCTGGTAGGTTGCTCCTACATTCTTCAGCCCAAATGGCATCATATTCAAGTAGTATTTTCCCCATAGACAAGTGAAAATTGTCTTGTGTTGGTCTTCTTTAGCTATCATGATTTGATTATATCTTGAAAATCCATCCATTAGTGATAGCATCTCATATATGATTGTAATATCCATGATCATGTCAATGTTTGGTAGTGGAAAATAATCCTTTGGACATACTTTTTTTAAGTCTCTAAAGTCTATGCAGATATGGATGCCCCCATTTGGTTTTGAAAAAGGTACGAGGTCTGATACCCACTCTGGATAGTCGATCAGTCGTATGAACCCTGCATCTATTAATTTCATGTAGCCACAGGCCTCTTACTTCTAGCAGTAGTAAGAAATAAAAATAAATAAATAAAATAATAGACTTTGGCTATTTAATTTATTCTAGATCGAATTAAGTGAAGAGGCGCTTCACTTCATTAAATAATAATAATTTAATCTAGGCCGACTCAATTAAATCACACCTCTTGTATGAGTCGCATCTTTTCATGTATGACCAACCTTGCATTATAAAGGGGTGCGTCCTCTCCACTGAATTATATATAAGTAAAGATCATTTCCATTCATTTATCAATCAAGTTCATTTCAAGATAATTCGTATTCCTAGAAGAAGTTCGCACCTAAGCAAGATATCATCATGTTGTAATAGCAGATCGATTTCAAGGAGAAAAACATATATGTTTGTATCTTTGCATCTAGGAGAAGTGCTATTATTCATTATATAAAATCGGCATTATGTTGGGCCTGAGTTGTAAGTAGATTTTTTCTCTTATTCCTTCAATATATAAGAGATATATTTGATGGGTTTTTCTCTCTCGAGTAGGAGGGTTTTCCCAGGGTATCTTATTGTGTTGATTGTCTTATGTGTTCTATTTCTTCTTATTGAATTTCTAATCCTAAAACTAACATGGTATCAGAGTGGGTCTAAGAAAAGATCATGATCAGATATATATATAAGTAGCATTATCCTTCTCCATTATTCTCATCTGTGTGTGCCTATCTTAACTATGAAAATGGTGAGCAGTCTCAAAGTGGAAGATAGACTCGAAGGTGCCTCTAACTTCACCTCTTGGAAGTTTAGAGTTTTGATTGCTATGGAAGAAAATGAAATTTTGGAGTTCATGGAGAGCGAAGTACCCAAACCTTCTGATGAGAATGAGAAGACACAATGGAGGAAGAATGGCACAAAGGCCAAGAAGATATTGATTGATTATGTGAAAGATCACCTTGTGCCTATTATCTCCAAGTTGCAAACAATGAGAGAGATGTTCAAAACCTTGGAGGGATTGTATGAGATTAATAATACTAGTCGATCTCTTGCATTGAGGAAAAACATACATCACATCAAGATGGTGAAAGGAGATTCAATCATCTCCTTCTTCATGAAGATCACTAAGTTGAGAGTTCAGCTTTGTGCCATTGGTAATATGGTTGATGATAAATATTTTGTCATGTTGGCTCTAAATGGTCTTCCTCAATCTTGGGAGCCATTTATCCAAAGTATTAGTGGAAGATCGAAGCTACCAAAGTTTTATTGTCTTAGGGAAAATTGTATTCAAGAGGAATCAAGATTGGCAACAAAAGTAATGGACAAAATTCTAATAATGAAGAAAACCATGTTCTTGCTACTCAAACATCAAAGAGGAAAGGAAGAGAAGGAAGGAAAGGAAATTTCAAGAGGAACAGAGATAGAAGATTAGATGGTGCTCCTAAATCTAAGAAGAAGAAGGATCTCTCCCATATACAGTGCTTCAGATGTGACAAGTTTGGTCATTATGCAAGAGATTGTGGAACAAGACCAAAACAACATGCTATTGTCGTGGATGTGGATGAGGTATCTCCTCAAAAGGATTCAAGAGACAATTCAAGTGGATTTCCATTTATCTCAACCCTATCAAGCAATGTTCAAATTGATAGCAACACATGTTTGATTGATAGTCGCACCTCTCGACACATCATTGGATTTAGAGAACATCTTTCAGATTTGGTAGAGAGAGATACCAACATTCAAGTCATTATTAGAGATGATGCATGCTATTTAGTGAAAGGTGTTGGAGCCTCCTCTATTCACCTAGATTATAGAATCTCTCTTCATTCGAGCGATGTGTTGTTCATTCTAGGTATCAAGATGAACCTTGTATCAATTTCAGCCTTGGAGGACAAAGGATATCAAGTTGCATTTTTTGCAGGAAAATTTCTTGCTTGGGCAAAGAAATCTAGCATCAAGATAGCTCGGGTGATTGGTGTTTTGCATGAGATTCTTTATAGACTTTCCATTCATCCAATGAAGGCATTTTTGCATGATTCCACCTGTCCTAGTGAGCTTTGGAATAGAAGACTTATTCACCTCCATTTCAGAGCTCTTCCATCCATGTAGAAGATGGTCACTAGTCTTCCAAAACTCAATAAACTGCAAGAAGGTACTTGTCGAGGATGCGCATTGGGTAAGAATACTAAAGGTCCTTTTCATAGTAGTGAAAGTAGATCTAAATGCATTCTAGATCTTATTCATTCTGATTTATGTGGTACAATGTCTATTGCATAATTGAGTGGTTTTTCGTATTATGTACTTTTCATTGATGAATACTCTAGAAAGACTTGGATTTACTTTTTGAAGTCTAAGGAATTTGATGAAGTACTTGAGAAATTCAAAGAGTTTAAGGCTCAAGTAGAGAATCTATTTGGGAAGAGGATCAAATTTTTGAGATCTAACAATGGAGGAGAGTACACTTCTGGAGTCTTCCATAATTTTTGCATCGAGGCAGGGATTAAGACAGAGTTTTGTGTCCCCTACAATCCTCAATAGAATGGTGTTACAGAAAGGAAGAATAGATCCATTGTTGAAGCAACCAAAGCCATTATCCATGATCAAGACTTACAAACCTTCCTTTGGGCAGAAGCATCTAGAACCGTAGTGTATGTTCAGAATCAATGCCCTCATCGCATTTTGGAAAATATGACTCTTGAAAAAGCCTTCATAGGAATAAAGCCTGAGATTAGTCACTTGAGAATCTTTGGTTGTCCTATGTACATTCATGTGCCTAAAGATAAGAGGACTAAGTTAGAACCTTCAGGCAAGAAAGGAATATTTGTGGGCTACAGTGAATCTTCAAAAGCCTTCAAGATTTACATTCCAGGACAAAAATCAATAGAGAATAGCAGGGATGTCACTTTTGAAGAATATGTTGCATTCAAAAGATCTAAAGGTTCATACATGGAGATAGATAATGAATACCAAGAGACTCCTTAGGACATGGATGTTGATCATACTCTTGAGATTCAAAGGGAGTCTACTGAACTAGAAGATGATGTTGATCCAATTGAGCCTTTGGAACCAACTGATGGGCCAAGAGATATTTTTATAGGTTGAAAGAGACCTCTATGGGCTAGGCAAACAATGCAAGAGGAAAAAAAATTTGCAGCTCCTAGAGGCACATTTAGAGAGAGAAAAAGACCACAGCAATTTCCAAGATATGTTGCATTAATGAGTCATATCATTGAATCTGAGCCTTTCAATGTTGAGGAAGTAGCAAGTCAGCAAGTATGGAAAGATGCCATGGCTGAAGAATATCAATCTATCATCAAGAATGATGTCTAGGATATTATACCTAGACCAAAAGGAAAATTTGTTGTATCTTCTAAATGGTTGTTCAAGATCAAGCATGCGGCTGATGGAAGCATTGAGAAGTACAAAGCTAGATTTGTGGCTAGAGTTTTCTCTAAGAAAGAGGGAATAGATTATGAAGAAACCTTTGCTCTGGTTGCTCATTATACATCCATCAGAACCATTATTGCTATTGTAGCAGCTAAGGGATGGAAGCTACATCAAATGGACATGAATAAAACATTCATTAATAGTGTGATTGAAGAAGAGGTATACATTGAGATACCTGATGGCTTTGAGATTCATG